>JAQQPU010003388.1:29737-59292 GCA_029168905.1 Artemia sp. Kazakhstan ARC1039 | reverse complement strand
TCTCTCTCTCTCTCTCTCTCTCTCTCTCTCTCTCTCTCTCTCTCAAGCTTACTCGCTCATTTTACTGAGTTTTAGCCCTTTTTTTTGTTGCTTCTTGTCCTCTAACCGACTTTTTAATTCATCTTATATGACATCAAGCAGGTACTATCATCGTTAGAAAACAACATCTTGTTCAAACCTAATCTTCTCCTGAAAATATTACTCAAGTCGTTCGAAGTTACGTTAGCTAATTAAAATAAAAGAAAACGAATAAAAGGAAATAAAAGCACGAACTCTATTACAAATTTTACATGTATACGTTTATAGGTTTTGCTTACCTGCATTAACTTTTAGTTGTTTTGACCGCTGAATTAATTCTGGGATCCAGTTATTAGCATTTCCAACAAAAATGGCCGTGCTGAGCGCCATGCACCTTTGTCCAGCAGCACCAAAGGCTGCACCAACCAGCTGGTTCAGCGTGTTCTCTTTACTTGCATCAGGAATGATAACTCCATGATTTTTTGCACCCATATTAGATTGAACGCGCTTCCCGTTTTTAGAGCCACGTTCATAAATATGCTTGCCCTGTAAGAATTTCAAAAGAATAAAAACGAAAGGGAATATTCATTTTTTTTCTACAATAAAAAAAAAAAGTCGGAAAAGACGCAGTTTACATCTACACTCCAAAGGATAAAAAAAATTCAGGGAAAGGGACAAGAAGCTCTGAGGGACAAAAACATTACACATTTAAAATAATACAGATATAATTCTTAGCGTGAATTACAAGTTGCCTTTCATTTCTAGCAAAAACTTAAAACTTTCATCACATATTCTATAGCGACAAATAAATAAATGTATGCGAAAGCCTGGATAAAAGCTTGAAGATTGCTACTTGAAAAGAGAATGATTTGGCATCAATCTTAATAATAACATGATATATATTTAATATTCGTAAATGCTTTTTTTTCAATTTTGAAAAATGAAACAGACAGTGGCAGGAAGAGGAGGCAAAGAAATAAACATAGAGCCCAGCATTTAACATGAGATACGTAGAGTAATCTTTTTACAGCATTAGAAAATAATAATTGAAGATTCAAGTTTCAAACTAATATTTGCATAATTAGTTTCAAATTCCCTACTTATTACTACCAACATCTTTATGTTTTTATTGTTTTTTTAACCTTTGAAAAGCTAAAAATACAACTTTAGTTGTCCTAACAAAACAAGAAGGGTTTCAAATTAATTAGAAAAAAGACTGAACAGAGTATAAGAAAATAGATTATAGTTAATTTAAGGCCACTAAACAGTAAAACATTATAAGATAATTGGCATATTAAACTCAATCAAAGACAATTAAGCGGTATCTGGTAGAAGTTCTGGACATGTCAAACGTTTTGCGAATGGTGCATGCCTGGCCAATTTGTACAACATCAGTCATCTTGATACTATCTATTAGGGTCTTGATACTATCTATTATGTTGATACTATTTATTATGATACTATCTATTATTAATTGATATCTATTATTAATTATTATAAATGATACTATCTGTTATTAATTGATACTATCTATTATGTTGAAGTTATTTAATCCTCTCAGAATCGTATGTTGTCTATTTGGATAGCTGAAAAACTATATAGGGAAAAATTTCTACTTACTGTTTGAATGATTGTTATCAATCTGATTGCTATGAATCAATTAGTAACAGGCACATTATTACTAATTGATAAATTTGCGGCAAAACCCAGAATTACGTTAGCCGTTACCCCCTTTACCCCCAGGATATTTTAAAATAAGAGTTCCTTTTGGATAAGAGCTCAAAAGGTAATCAAACACCATAGTCACTCAGATAACTGAAGAATGAATTGGCGCTGTATCTCCACACTTTGGAGTCATTAACAGTATAAAAACTAATCATTAAGAACTTTAAATTGTCTAACCGTATAGAAAAAAGAAATGCAATAACTTACCGCAATATCGGATCCAACGAACGAAATTGCTTTAATATCCGGATTGTCACAGATGAAATTCACTGCATCATGTGTGCCGTGTATACAATTAACTACTCCAGAAGGCATTCCAGCTTCTTTGAGCATGTCCAGTAAAAGCATGCATGCTCCGGGATCTCTCTCTGATGGTTTGATCACATATGTGTTACCACAAACAGCTGCCACTGGAAACATCTATAATACATTTAAAACCTCAGGAAATTGTTTCAAACAAATTTTTTCTACAAATAAGGTATATGGCACATTATTTAAGAGCCAAACTAGGATACCACCGGATACCCTCTTTAATTCTATTTAAAAGAAAAATTTTAAATTGTAATTAAGGATTAGATATAAAAACATTGAAAACAATTTGTTGCGTCTCAGTCTTTTTATCCAAGCAAAAGAAAATGCACAGGAAGAACCTCCCTTGTGCCAGAATCACATGATATTCCTCCTTTCCGAAGAATCTTAATGTAAACGAACTGTAAGTAAGGAGCAACTCGTACTACTAGTAAGCGAAACTAAAAGAGAAGGAGCTTTAATAACAATGTTGTATTTTCCCAAGGACAGTCACATCGAACCAACGATCCTAGAACATTAGGAAAAATCACCATAAGATTTCTGAAATTGCGTAATAATAATCACGGCCTTAATAGTATGTAAATTTCTGTATATTTATAAATCACATACAGGCGGCAACAATCAATACGAGCCATTATCTATAAAAGGCTTTATACAGATAATAGCTTTTTCGATGAGCAACTATCAAATTTATTTTTATTATAACTGATGATTAGAATTATTTTTTTAAGGGGGGCACATGTCTGAAGTTGATCAAAGTGAAGGAGGGGGAGGGGCTGAAAAGTTTGAGAACCTCTGATCTAGACACTGTTACTATTGATCTAATAGTATTTTTATCGTCTTATATCATTGTTATTACAATCTAAACCATTGTTATAACATTGTGATGTTAATGATATTGTCTAATATCATTGTTATTTTTAAACCATTGATATCGTATATAAACTAGGTCATGCTAAAAGAAAAATTCGGTTTTTGTAACTTATGGCAATAAATGTCTGTAATAATAGTAAAAAATGCACGAATAAATTCGTTTTTTGGAATTAGTTTTAGTTTACATTTATCTGTTCCAGTAATAATAAAAAAAAGAGAATAGTGAGACATCCAATTACAGATACACTAAATCAGACTTTGTTTATTTGTTCTTTTTTTACTCTCAAGAAGTAGCAGAAACTTGACTGTCGAGCCTTACAGAGCTCCAAAACAACACCTTCTCTGTACCCTTTTTAGGGTAACAGGATTTCAACAACCGTGCCAAAGGGTTAGGAAACTACCAAGAGAAGGAACTCAAGTTGGTCACTGACAAAAAAAGCGACCTATTCTATCGAATTTTAAGCGGTGAAATTTCAAAGCTACTTAAACCTAAATAGAACAAGTCTTTTTTTCGTCTTCTTTTCTTTTATTTTTGCTTTAAATTCGGTGGAGGATAAAAAACTAGCTTCGGAAAAAGGTATTTTCACTCGATATCATTTTGGTCCTTGTTAAGCCAAAATTGCTGCTTGGTGTCACAAGAAGGCGAAACTTTTTGTGGACAAATCCTTTATTTTCTGATTTAAAAATGTATTGCAAAAAAAGCTTTCACGCCCCTGTCGCACCTCACACCTTGAGAACCCCTGGGCATGATGGTTCTTTAAAAATTAGTTTAAGCAATAAGAGATTTATAAACTGAGTGATAAAATTATCAAAAATACAAATTTGTGGAAAAACATACTAACCCAAAGTGGGATCATGGCTGGGAAGTTAAAAGGAGTAATGCCAGCACAAACTCCAAGCGGTTGACGAATTGAATACGTATCCATATCTTTAGCGAATCCACTCAAATGTTCACCAAGCTGTAAGTTTGTAATGCTGCATGTATGCTCGACAACCTCTGGAATAGTACATCTGGTACAGTTAAAACAAGTACTTCGTTCCAAGATATTACAAAGTTTATTTTCACAATATATGAAAGTAAAATAGTAGGTCTATACTTAGAGTACCAAGGACAGTAAAAATAGAATCTGAGTGTTGGAATTGGTTAAGTGGAAACTTCAAAGCCACATATATCTTTTACAGTGGAGAAATTGGGAATTCCACTTTTAACGAAAAAGAACCCTACATGCGGTTTTGCAATTTTCAGTACAAGCAGACTTCAAATTCAACAAAGAAAATGTGAGTGAAAAATTGGAAAGTAGTAAGCTAAAAACATACGACACAAAGTAGCTTAAGAAGGTATAGTTTTTCTTTGAAGTTGAAGCTGTCTTTTGGAGCTAGGAGATTGTTAACGTTTGAATTTTTAAAAACGAAAACCGTTATCAATTTTGAATTGTTAGTTTCGCTCGTTTATTTTCACGGTTCAAGGTTGCAATAGACGAAATCTGCAACCGCCCTAAAAATTCGAAATTTTGCAACAGCAATCCAAGAAACATGTAGATTTCAGGTAGGTAGACCTAAGATGGGTTAGGTGGCAAACAAAGTTTATATTTTAATGTCCTAGGTACTTTAAAGTTTATATTTTCTGTAATAATAATAATATTTATTCATAACCCACTCAAATCCCAAGATAAATAGTGGAGTAAACACTTTAGAAACAAATAACAAAAATTGTGATACAAAGACGAAAATCAACAATAACATTAAATAAATACGTTAATCACCAAAATAACAATTAATGAACAATAAAATTAAATAAATAAAATTAATATAACAAAGGGGTCAAACTACGGTGAGGCGACAAACGCCAATACGCTGTTTCCGACTGCTTTTCGTGTAAACCAGTCAGCTTCTCAGTAATATTTGGAAGGTAAAACTTATTTATTATCTTTCAATTCCTATACCAAAGAGGAATATAAAGAAGAAATTTACAGAAACGGAAACAACCACAAGAATATCACAAAATTTTCGATGTTCAGTAGGTTATTTTATAGTATTTCCAAGGTTTTAATATTTCAAAGTAAGACGGCAACTTTGCTACCATCCGACGGCTGGGATTCAACTATATCTACTAAATTACATTTTGAAGTTTGATTTGCATTTATTTTAAAGATAGTAAACTATAAGGAAATTAGCCAAAAATGGTTTCAAAATAAAAATATTTCCATTTTTTGAGTAAGTTTAAATCGTTCTCTAAGAGTCTCATAGATATCATAAATTCTGACATGGTGAATGGACAAATCCACAACTAATGAAGCCATTGATACAAGTGTTTTTTTTTTTCCTTTTGGGGTAAGTTACAGCTATAAACTTATCCGAAAATTATATGTTTTACAGGGAAACCGCAAATCTTCAGTATTAAGGGAGCATAAACCTTAATGACAATGAAGTGTCGTCCATTTCATTCCAGATAGGTTATGACAAACTTTTTTGGAGCTGAGTTGTAACTCCTTTTGTTTACTGTACGTTCCAATTTTGTATTTAACTGTTTATGCTTTAGTGTAAATTTGGCTAAAAAATTTGAGTTTTTATTTTACATGAAAAATATGTATACGACTTTAAAGCGGTGCGTCTATTTTTGCTAGATTACATGTTAAAATCTGCTCAAGTATTATTTTCCTCGTGAAACAAATGACTTCAAGACAAGCCTACTGCTGTTATTTTCACTTAAAGGATGAAATAATTATAAAATTGAATTCATTATTTTCAATCTCTCCATTCACCGAGCTAAAATTAGGATAATAATTTTTTTCGAGAATGAAACTTGCTTAAAAAAAAGGAAAAATTCTTTTATCAATGATTTTACCTTATTTTTCTAACTAAAAAAGACAAAAGTAAAATAAAAATTGCAAAGTTAATTTCAAAAATACAATGGACAAAGCTGAGATTCAGCTAATGAATCATAGCAAAAAGTTGGCCTTTCGTAGAAACATGTAAACCCACAGGACTGCAGAAAAATAACCTACCAAAACTTGCACAGTTAGCACAAACCTTAAATTTAATCTTTTTTTTTTAATCGAACAACAATAAACTTAGAACTTAAATTTTCGTTTTTAAAACAACGGCTACTTGATAGAGCATAAGCAAACAGCTCAGCTACATGAATGCTACTTTGATGCTTGCTTTTTTATTCCTAAATTTGCGGCGCAAGTATAATTAAATATATCATGTGCCGCTCGTCTTTTGTCGTGGTTTTTAGATGATAACTGAATCTTCTTATGGAAGGGTCGACAGGCAAACTTTTAGGAATAAATTCCTCAGGAAAATCAGATCAGATCGAAGTACAAAGTCGGATGAAGCTATTCTTCAAGTATTCTTTTCTCGGCTTGCCAGCCTTAAGATAGCTGTACTAAGTTATGTGCCTTTGTGTCTGTCTTGTTGGTTGGACAATTGGAGGGACAATACGAGAAAGCTCTAGAGATTTCAGTACTTGTGGAAAACAGCTATCGACGCGACATCAAATCTCTCATTAACATGCTGGAGAGAGTGGGGTGGGGGGGGACGACTAAACCTGCCCTATTAGCCCTATTTCGGATTTTGAGAAACCTTCGTGGCGCACCATTATAAAGTGGGCATCCATACTCGGCAATGGGTCTGATGCTGAACTGTATGTAGTGGGGAGGACCCAGCTGAACGGTAGAAGGTTTTTGCAGCGAAGGGTTTATCTCCAGCCTTCTTGCACAGGACTTTCTCGCCCGATGAAGGTATTCGTCAACTTTCTCTATAGCTTAGTTAAAGAAGATGAAGCAGGGGTATATGTGTGGTATTTTTTATCGGGATATCATCAGCTCTTTTGTTTTCAATGCATTGAATCTAACCATTCAGGCATCAGGCCACTTTTCAATTTCCAAAAGATCTGTCTGTAGTAGCAGGGAGGCTTTGCTTGGGTCATCATGTTTTGGGATGACTAAATGTACTGTGATGCCATCAGCAAAGTGATTCGGAGGGCTCGGAAGGTTATCTTCCATGTCACGTATGTAAAGAATGAAAAACGTAGATTTCCAATATTGGCCTACTACCCTGGGGTACGCCTGCCTTTATTGGATATTCGAGGGAGGGGAACCCGTCAAGAACGACCCAAACTGGTCGATCAGACAGAAAGCTTTCAATCACGTTTATTAGACCTCTGACACCATAAATATAAAATTCCTTCAGTAGGCCGCAATGCCATACACTGTCGAAAGCTTTTGCGATTTCGAATGACAATAACCTGATGTCGTACCCTTTTCCAGGAGTTCGATCCACTTCTGGTGCTAAGTCATTAAGCAGTCAAGCGTTGAACACTTCCGGCAGAATCCATATTGTCTGTCACCTAAATGTTCATTTTGCTCCTGGTACCAATAAAGTAAATGATTTGAAACCTTTTCATAAACTTTCCCATTGCAGGAGAGGAGGTTGATAGGCCTATTAGAGACAACGCTCATTGTATCGCCTTCTGGTTTAGGTATAGAAATGAATAGACAGATTTCCATATGCATGGAAAGGTTCCAACGGAAAAGTACAGCCGGAAAAGCGATGATAGAAGTTTAGCCACTTCGGCACTACAGGTCTTTAAGACAATATTAGGTATATTGTCAGGACCAATGGATTTGGTCACATAAAGACTCTGCAGAATGCGAAGACCTTAGGAGTGGAATAGTTCACCCTCCTCCCTGCCACAAAAACAGTTCGAAAGATTGTTTGCAACTGAAAACACAACCTATATAGAATGCTGTAGGGTAGGTTAAGCTTAAATTAAATTATGTTCATTAGATGATTAGTCTTAAATTAGAGATATTCTTCTGTTTTCTGCCACTGACATTTCTAGAATAGGTCTCATATAATATGCTGGAAAAGATTAAAAATTATTTTTTCAGGAATAAAAAACCTAAAATAAAAGTTACCCAGAACAACACTTGGAGGACTTCATCTAATTTAGAATTTTTTTTATTGAAACTTTTCACGTTCTATATAAGTTCAAGCTATGAGTTCAAATATCACTTACGGAGTCCACGTAGAACGTCACCCTCAGCATCCACAAGTGTTTTGCCTTGTTCTTTAGTAATGTTTTCAGCAAGAAGTTTCTGTAAAAGACAAGAAATATACACGGGTATACCCCCATTTTGTGCAGAACTATCTTTTTACCTTTGAATCTCATTCTAAAATTTTTCGGTCTTATGTGGCTTTACGCTGCAATGAATTTGTAGCATTGGAAGCTTGAGATAGGGACAAACTGATTTTTGTGTGCTCAAGGTAAAAAGATAGTTCTGCACAAAATGGGGGTATACCCCCTTGTTCTTTAGTAATGTTTTCTGCAAGAAGTTTTCAAGGTGGTATACCCCCTTGTTCTTTAGTAATGTTTTCTGCAAGAAGTTTCTGCAAAAGACAAGAAATATACACGGGTATACCCCCATTTTGTGCAGAATTATCTTTTTACCTTGAGCACACAAAAATCAGTTTGTCCATATCTCAAGCTTCCAATACTACAAATTCATTGCAGCGTAAAGCCACATAAGACCGAAAACCTGGCAAAGACTCCTCCTTCATCCCACCAGGTTCAAGGTATGTGCTTTGACAACCTTCCACAAAACCCTAAGTAATTTTTTTAAATCTCATGCCAGACTTTCTCTTTCTCTTATTTCTTTATGGACAAATTAGAAGAAATACTCTAAGGACACATTCTTTGTTTGTCAGGAGGACATGACCAAATCACCTAAGCCAGTTACATGCGTTCAGTGCATCATGAAACTCCCCTGGGAGACAATAAAAATTTTAGAATGAGATTCAAAATCCAACCCCTCATCCTGAGTTTTATTTTGGCTATTGTAACTGACCAGCAGATGATAAATTATCGATAAATAATAAAGAGCATCGATAATAAAGAGATGATAAATAATAAAGAGCATCATCATTGTAGTCTTATTGAACTATATGAAATGAATAACTACGAAAAGAAGTAATTAGTACAGCCTCTACACAAAAAAAAAGGTTAAAACAAATCCTCTCCTGAATTTATTGTCTTTTTTCTTCTTTTTTCTCCTTTGTCACTTAAAAAATATATGTTTGATTTGCTTAATAAATCAGATACCAGATGTTTTTGGTAATAACGTTTTCTGCTCGTTCTCTGCCAAATATGTTTCTGTGCAACAGTAGAAACTGCTGCAAACAACACTTTACAAAAATTTTAGAAAACAAAACCAAACACAAAATCAACAATAAATCAACAATAAAGTTTTTATAGCAATTTCATTCAAGAGATATATTCCTCTCCTGAATTTACTGTCCTTTCTTCTTCTTTTTTCTCCTTTGTCACTTAAAAAATATATGTTTGATTTGTTTAATAAATCAGATACCAGTTGTTTTTGGTAATAACGTTTTCTGCTCGTTCTCTGCCAAATATGTTTCTGTGCAATCAAGTTTTTATAGCAATTTCATTCAAGAGATATATTAGACGAGAGATTGATAATCGACGAATAGCCTAAATGAGAAGGGTAAGATGCAAACACCAAAGTAAACTAAAAAAGATGGTAAACTAATCAAAATGATCTACTTTCTTTTTTTAATTTTCCATTAACAAAAATAAATATTCCTGGGGGAAGTAGCCTACCATTGAATTTTTTTTTGTATTTCCTTTTGTGTTTGTCCTCTGGCCAGATAAGTTTGCACTTCTTATAAGAATTATTTTATATGGAGAAAACAAAAATTAATAATGTATCATATAAATAACTTCTATCATATAGGACAGGATTACAAATACAAATTACGTTTTGCTATTTTCTCTGAGCCAAGTAATGAAGATAGAGAACTTAAACGTTGGAAAACACAAATTTGGTATTTAAAAAACTCTTTTATATAAATGCAACTGCAGTGTTTCCACTTGTCTAGGTTGCAAAGTGTGTTCAATAGAAACCACAAATGCTATTAATTTTATTATCTGTACAGAAAGAATTTAATAAATCTTGTGAACACTAAACAATCCAGTTGAAGCGAAACCTACTTGTCAATATATAGATAAATAAAAGAGTTCTTCAATAGTGCCTGAAAATGAATGTTTATAAATGTACATAGTAAGTTTCCTATCTGAGATATTTCCTATCTCAATGGCCCAAAAAGGTAAAGTATGTTCATTTGACAAGATATTCATAAATGAAAACAAAATGCTTGGCAGTTTAACAGCTGCACACAAATGACATGAATAAGTACTATTGAGAGCAGCTTTATTTTTTGTCTAGGTAGAAATTGAATATTACTAACTCAAAAGTCGACTAGTTAGCACGCTAGACTTGAAATCGTTTGTCCGTGACGACAGGAGTTCGAGTCCTGCTGGGGCTGGTTATTTGGATTGAAACGGTCAGTAGCGTGATTCTGTAAGCTCAGCCAGAGCCCACCCAGCTCTAATGGGTACCTGGAGAAATCTGGGGAAGGTAAACAGGAAGGTTGTGTGAAAGAAAAGGATGGCTGCCCCCCCCCCTATTACACTTCCTGGCTAAAGAGCTATGAAACAAAGATCAGCATTGCCAGTAGGGAGTATACAGTTCAATGCCGTTTTCTTTACCTTTTTTGCCTTTTAAAAGCAGGAGTCTAACTTCTGAGTTGATTTTCCTTAGCCTTTAGGAGCACAAGTCAAAGTTGGAACATATAATTTACCAACTACATTGCCCTCGTTTTGTCACATTTAAATTTGTGGTTGGACCCACATATAGCAAATTTCATCAACAAAAATATTTACCATGTTATTCCTAATAATATGTTGGTACTTGAACATGATTTGCTGCCGTGTGAGTATTGAGGTTTTAGACCAGGAGCCACAAGCCGCCTTCGCAGCTTCAACAGCTTGCTCCATTTCAGCCTGACTGCATTTTGGCACTCTCGTTACAACCTACAACCAGAACATATCAGCTTAGTTGGATTATCAAAAGTAGGAAAGACATTAAGTGAAACAAGCAATGTTAATTAATCAAAATACAATTTAAAGCTGCAATAATATATGATGTCAAGGGTCATATTATTGTCATGTAATCTATATTGACTGTTTATCCATATTTACACTTCTACCCATCCACCCACCAACCCCCATCTCTCTCTCTTTCTCTCTTCTCTACTTTCTTGAGAACGAATCTAATTACCAAATTTAAAATAATCAAGAAGTGTACCTTCTCTATCCCAAAGAATTGGGAATTATACATAAAAATATTCAACTATTTTCTTATTTATGTAAACTTAATACTTTATTACCTCATTCGTAGCAGGATTATGTAGATCAATCCATTCGGATGTGCAGGAATCCACCATTTCATTGTTGATGAACATTTTGGTAGTAGGAACGGCGGAATGCCGGAATCGAACTCCTTGGACTTGCCATCCTGAACCCTAGAAAAACAAATCAATTCATAATACAAGCAAAGAAGAAAGAGAGAAAGGGAAAAGAAGGAATTCCCTACTTGAATATTTGGGCTGTAAGTAGCTTTGACTCCATACTTGGGCTCCCAGCCTGTGAAAATAAGTGGTCAGTCAGAATAAATACACTTGTTTTGACTTTTTAATTACAAGTTACAAAAAAGTTTAGCTAATCATTTTTCATTCCTGTTTCTACATTGATATAGGAGACAAAGGAGATAAATTGCATGTAGAAATAAGCAAATATACCATTCAATGGTCTCTCCAAGTATAATAATCACTGCTATCAGTTTTATCCCAGCCCCCTCTCCTAATGAGGCAAAATATAGCCCTAGGCAATGTGGACAACTTTGCTGATTTTATGTGTTTTCAAATTGGCATATATATATAAAAAAAAACAAAAAAAAACAACGGAATTCTGACAACAGTAGATATGAAAAAAAAAACAGGCGTTTGATGCGTATTCCATTGTATAAGAATGATTAATTGTAATGTTACCCTTCAAAAGCTACAAGCCTGAGAAAATTTACCTGATTTTCAAAATAGAGGGGAAACATTCCCTCAAAACCATCAAATTCAGCATATCAGAGGTTTCAAGCTCCTATAAGCAATTAAATAAAAAAACAAGTTTTTTTTAGCAGAAAGTAAGGAGCGACATAAAAACTTAAAACGAACAGAAATTATTCCGTATATGAAAGGGGCTGTCCCCTCCTCAATGCCTCGTTCTTTACGCTAAAGTTTTACTCTTTCTCACAACTCTATTTTTTAAAACAGTAAAACACTTTAGCGTAAAAAGCGAGGCATTGAGGAGGGGACAACCCCTTTCATATAGGCTACGGAATAATTTCTGTTCGTTTTAGGTTTTAATATCGCTCCTTACTTTCAGTTAAAACACCTTGTTTTTGTATTGAATTTTTGAACCTTTTTGAGTTGATGCATGTTTTGATTTTGGCTCACCGTACATGAATAATTAAAACAAAATTTGCATAATAATTTTACTTTTTTTTGTTTAAATGACTTGTTGAAAGCTGTTTAATTTTATTTACGAACGTTTTTATTAGTAATAAATATACGTAACTTATGAACTAACTTACGTAACAAACTTCTATATTCGTATATTTTTATCACGTATATTAGGGGGTTCACACCCTAGTCAATACCTCGCTCTTTACGCTAAAGTTCAAATTGTGTTCCAATTCTTTAAGAGCGACCCCTTAATCACAAAGGCCGTTAATTAGAATAAATAGCTCTTATGAAAGCGTAAAGTGTGGTATTGACTAGGGGGCGAACCGAATCCTATGCGTAATAATTTCTGTTCGTTTTAAGTTTTGATGTTGCTCCTTACTTTCAGATGAAAACTTGTTTTTTTATTTAGTTTCTGGTCGTTTTGTTAAATAATACAAGGAAATCCGGCGCCCCCTTCATAGCAATGTCCCTTCCCCCTTTGGAAACATCCTCACACGTAACCCCTGTCCCCCCCCACTACCAGAAAAAATCCCCAGTGAAAACGTCTGTATACTTCCCAATAACCAAAACTATATGTAAACATTGGGCAAAGTTCATAAATTGCAGCCCTTCCCCCAGGGACTGTGGGAGATTAATCATCCTCAAAGACATAGTTATTATATTTTTTCAACCATGCTGAACAAAATGGCTATCTCAAAATTTTGATCGGGTGACTTTGGGAAAAAATGAGCTTGGGAGGGCGCCTAGTTGCCCTCCAATTTTTTTGTCACTTAAAAAGTACACTAGAACTTTTAATTTCCGTTCGAATGAGCCCTCTCGCGATATTCTAGGACCACTGGGTCGATACGATCACCCCTGGAAAAAAAAAACAAAAAACAAATAAACACACATCCATGATCTTTCTTCTGGCAAAAAAATACAAAATTCCACATTTTTGCAGATAGGAGCTTGAAACCTCTACCGTAGGGTTCTCTGATAAGCTGAATCTGATGATGTGATTTTCATTAAGGTTCTATGACTTTCAGGGGGTGTTTCCCCATTTTCGAAAGTAAGGCAAATTTTTCTCAGGCGCGTAACTTTAATGGATACAACTAAACTTGATGAAACTTATATGCTTGAAATGAGCATAAAAATCTGATTCTTTTGATGTATCTATTGGTATCAAAATTCCTTTTTTTACAGTTTTGCTACTATTGAGCTGGGTTGCTCCTTACAGTTTGTTACCACAAACCCTTTGAAAATGGGGAATTTTGATTTTCTTGAAGTTTCTGAGGGGGGGGGGCAAACTTTCCAGGGGGAATTTTGCACAGGGGAATTTGCCAGAATTCATATATGAAATTCGTTTTTTTTTGTCTTATATTCTTCTTTTTGACTCTGACGACTCCATTTAACCTGGGAAGATTTTCTGGGGGAATTGCACAGGAAAGTTGTCAGCAAAGTTGGAATTCCCTGGGGGATTTTCTTGGCAGTAATTGTCCATGGGGAATTATCACTAGGAGAAATTCTCCACAGGGAAATTTTCCATGGGATAAAATTTCTATTGGGGAGAGGGAGGATTTTCGAGAAAAAATTCCCACGTAGGGAGATTCCACTATGATCTGAAAAACGATCAGAAATTACCCCAAAAAAAAAAAACAAGTTTTTTCTACTGAAAGACAGGAGCAGCATTAAAACTTAAAATAAACAGAAATTATTCCATATATGAGGGGTGATGCCCCCTCCACAATACCTCACTCTTTATATTAAAGTTCGAACGTTTGTCCCAACTCCTGAAAAACCAATACCATTTAATTAGAATCAGAAGTTTTTTAAAAGTACTAAAAAACTTTAGTGTGAAGAGAGGGGTATTAAGGAGAGGGCATCCCCTGATATATGGAATAATTTCTGTTTGTTTTAACTTTTAATATTGCTCCTGTCTTTCAACAGAAAAAAAAACTCGTTTTTATTATCTAATATAGCATTTTGAATCAACTGCCAATGACAAATAAGCTACAAAAATGGAAACCCATCACATCAGCAAATTTTTACATGTATTCCTGCATAGTTATTTTGGAGAAAACACTACAAAAATAAGAGAATAGTACTATTTGATTCATTATTTAACACCCTTTCTGAAAATGGTTGTTGCTACTGTGACAATTGTACCCTAGTCCCCCTTAGTTGAGTAAAATAATACAAACTGCTGTTATAAAAACACTTTGGTAACAGAATTCTTATTTTATAATATACTACAATTTTTATTAATTGTATTTTCAAGGTCATCTTCAATTTATTTTATGGTTTCTCTATCATCATTTATAACTATCTAAATAATATCATCTGCCCACTGATTATTTCTGTATTTGAAATATTTATTACTCTCAATTTAACAAATAACAATGCAATTTGAAGATGCAAGATGTTTCGAGCAAATTCTCAAATCTTTGACCTGCATGATTGTTTCCAAAATAGAGAGACACAAGCATTTCAGATATGGAAACATACAGAAATGACATGGGACATACAGTATCACTTTGAGAAAATTGGGAAAATAGTGGACAGCCATGAATGAATGTGATAGTCCCCCTAAAAATATGAAAAAGGTAAATTTTATGCATATGATACAGTAAGAACTTTGTTATTATTATGCTTTTATCAAATGTCTTGTATATACCCTAAAGTTAGGGATACATGGCTTTTTTAGTATTTTGTATTGAAAAAACAACTAAACTATCCTCATTAGAAAATTCATACCCCTCCCCATATATTTCTGTCAATTGATGCCACTGGCTATAAATGGGCTATTTAGGAGGGGTTGGGGTTAAGGTGCAATAATCATGGTAGCCATTTCTATACTTGGAAATAGTGTTTAATGACAAATTAATGGTACTACTTTTTTGTTATCATAGAATTTCTTGAAATTCCGAATAATTATACAGGATTACCCTTTTGTGTAAGAACTGGGACAGCAAAAGCACAGTATATGGCAGAGATCAAAAAGAAAAGAAAGAAATATACCATCAGATTCTAAATTTAATGGCTTTTGAAAAGATAATAACTACTGCCATTGCAGTTGTATCTCAGATCTCTTTAATGGGTCAAGATAGTGTTTTTTTTTTTTTTTTTTTTTTTTTAATTCAACACATTCTAAAAATTTCATTTTAATCTGTTCCTAAGATATTGCAGATATACTGTTTTACAACATGGATGTTCATAATATGTTTTGATTTAGTTTAACGTCCTTCTGAACTTGCCCTGAAAGTAAGAACTTAATGCCCTTGCCTGCTCTTGAGATATCAATGATGCCCCTTTTGCCAACCTAGATGCATACAGGGTCGTTTGCTTTAATTCCGAGATACCCCTCCACATCCTCGAAAGTCTCAATTAAAAACCTTAGCGGTTCCCTTGATATTGTAGGTATACCCTTTTGACTACCTAGATGAACATATCATTGTTTCAATTAAGCTGAACAGTTCAAAATTCACAAAAAATCTGAACTTTACACCCTTAGCTGTTCTTGAGATTTTGCAGGTATCCCCTTTTGATAACCTACGTGAACACATTGTCTCTTGATTTAGTTCTACATCTCCTCAATATCCCCTGAATTTTCTCACTTAGTACTCTTAGCTGTCCCTGAAATATTATGGACTCGTTTGTCAATATGGATGCAAATACTATCTTCTGATTAATTCAGAAGATACCCTCAAAACTCCCTGAAAGTTCCTGAGATATTATAGTGCTGTCTTTGAGATATTATGGATGCAACGTTTTGAAAAGATGGATGCACAGAATGTCTTAGGATTAAATTAAACATCCCCTGAAAGTGTTTCAACTTATTACCATTAGCTCTTCCTGATATATTGCAGGTATACCGTTATGGTGACTTTCATACACATAGTGTATTTTGACTTAATTAAAACTTCCCACAATTTTCCCTGAGATTTCCATCTTAATACCATAAGTAGTTCCTGACATATTGGAGATATGCAATTTTGACAACTTGAATACACTTAAAATCCTTGGTATATTCAGATCTCCTTCAACATTCTCTGAAGGTTTCAACTTGACATTGTTAGCTGCTCATGAGATATAGCAGATATACCCCTTTGACAACTGAAATACACATAGTATTTTTTTTATTTAGTTTGACACCCACCTCAACTATTCTGAAATGTTTCAACTTGATACCCTCATCTTTTTCTGATAAATTGCAGATATCCCATTTTGATAAAATGGATACACTTTAAGTCTTGAATTAGTTTAACATCCTTCTATATGTTTATTGAAAATTTCAACTAGCAACCTTAGCGTTTCTCAAAATGTTGCATATATGCCCTTTCAACGACCTTGATGCTTGTAGTGTACTTTAAAATAATTCAATGTCCCCTCAACATTGTATGAAAGTTTCAACTTAATACCCTATGTCATTCCACAGATATTTTAGATATGCCCTTTTGACAACCTGGATTTGCATTGTATGTTTTAATTCAGATCAACATGCCCTTTAAGTTTCAACTTATTTTTTTAGTTGTTCCCTAGATATTCCATGTACACTCCTCTGACAGCCTAGATGCGTATATAGTATTTGGTTTAGTTCAACATGCCTTGAAAGTTCAAAATTTCATGAGATATTACAGATACGCTTTTTTGCCAACCTGGATGCATATAGTGTCTTTTGTTTTAGTTCAAAATCCCCTTCAACATTTTCTAAAATTTTCAACTTCATACCCTTAGCTGCTCCCTACATATTAGGGGAGACCAGCTCAGATTAGCCACAGCCCAGGTTCGTCATTTGCATTTAACTAGGGATCTATCAATGGAAAAATTTCCATAATTTAGCGTTTAAGTTGCCATCTAGTAGCGAAAGTTTGGATGTATCCAACTTTGTGTTGAACCCCGTTTTCCAGGTTTTGTATGGTAAGTTGATATTTAGGGCTTGGAAAGTAAATTTTTGTGCTAAAGAAAAATGAAAAAGTTGTTCTCTAACGTAAAGGTAAGAAAAAACTTTTTATGTCGATAGAAACGTCTGAGACTTAATAAACTATTAATGAAAGACATTTACCACCATCTACAATAACAACTGGAAAGTGCTGATTTTTCTCTGAAGAGGGAAAAAGCCCACGTTCGCCACAAAAAACCAGCCCTGATTCGCCACTCTAGGACTGGCGAATCTGGGCCTGGCGAACCTGTAAAGCTAAATTTTTGCAACATACTTCATTGATATTTGCTTCATATTTCGTCAGATACACTCGATAAAGAAACGACAATCCCATATACTTTAGTCTGGAAAATCCTGTATGGTTGGATCAAACCTTGCTTGACCCAGAAAAATAGCTTGGTGAGAAAACTAAAAATAAACTTAAATTAAAAATAAAATAGCTGGTCAGAGCTGCTGTAATCAAAGCTATTCTACAGAACAAGAAAACGGCTGCAAAAAAACAATATGGAATACCAAGGACAACTCTGAGGGGATACATCACCAAGGCTGATAAACAGGATGTGGATATTGAGCTTCTAGCTCTCTCATTTTCTCTCCACTTTATTCTACAAGGCAGATCTGTACAGAAGAACAAGAAAATGTTCTTCCTTAATACTTGCAAGTCATGTGCCATATGCATTATGGTTTAACACCGCTTGAAGTTCGTCAGGTTGCTTGCAGTTATTCTCTTGCAAAAGGACTTACCATCCCAAATTCATGGACAAGCAAATCAGTGACAATCAAAATGCTGCATGTGAAGATAAGTACCACGGTTTTATGGCAAGGCGCCCATATATTACTATAAGAGCGCCTGAAGCAACCAGTCTTGGCCATGCAACTGCTTTCAATTGTGTGACAGTTGGAAGTAGGCTACTAGCACCACAGATTTACAGCGCAAAATATTTGAAATGTAGACAAAACTGGACTATCAACAGTCCAAAAGCCAGGGAAAATTGTTGCAGCAAAAGGACAGAAACAGGTAGGCAAGTTAACGTCAGCAGAAAGAGGGCAGAATATTACTATTTGTCAGTTATGAACCATTTTATCAATCATGCAAGACCAAGTAAGGCTAATCTTGTACTTCTAATACTTGACAATCACATTAGTCGTAACAGTAATGAATAGCTTGACTTAGCCAATGAAAATTGAGTTGTCATGCTCACTGTTCCACCTCATACAACGCTTAAGCTGCAACCACATGATAGGTCAGTTATGTTTTCTTTGAAGGTTTTCTACAACAGGGAATCTGTGACTTTTATGCCAGCGCATAAATACGATAATATCTCAATGCACAATATCTCTGAGCCTTCTGGAAAAGCGTATCCCAAAGCAGTGACCCGGAAAACATAATCAGTGGTTTTTGCTGCAGCAGTATTTTCCCTTTCAATCCCAAGATTTTCAAAAATCAACAGTTCCTCAGTTGATACGTCTCTGATTGACCATCAACTTTGAACCACAGTGCCATGGAACCTCCATCACCCATTGCTTCTTCTGCTGATGATGATGTGGCTAATCAGCCCACCGACCATGAGAATGATACCCAATCTTTCTCAAGATTCCCTTTACACAGACAAGCTGAAAAAAACTTCTCTGAACTAGTCGATGTGTCTCCATTTCTGAAAGTTTCTCTGAGAAAACAAATCAGACATGCAGTGAAAAAAAGACTATCAAATTTTGACTGATACCCTAGTAAAGGAAAGAATCCGCCAGGAAGAGGAACTGAAAGCTGCAGACAAGAGGAAAAAGAAAAGAAAACCAAGGAGAAGGAGAGTTTAAAGAAAGCTAAATTGCAAGAAGCAAGCAAGCTATTGTTTCTCCAGAGTGAAAGTGAGTCTGATAATGTTGAGAGGGAGCTTGAAAATGAGAGTGAGGACAATCTTAAGCTAGGAGAAGAAAAGGAAGATGTGGGAAACAAGTCAATAAAAGTTGGTGACTTTGTTTTAGTTGGACTTGCAGGTAAAGAGTGCTTCTTTGCTGCAAAAGTTTTGAAGGAATATACAGTTGAACTTGATGTTCTATTCTTGAAGTGCATAGAACCGAGCAAGTTTGTGCTTACCAAAGAAGAATCATCCATCTCAAAGTCCAAAGATTAGGTAGGCCCTTAGTCTTGGGTGGGACTTGAAGACTTGCCGAAAGGCTGAAGTCTGGTGTTGACCTTTCAGGATACAAGATGCATTAATAGGTAGTAGTGTTCCACCTAATGAGATGGCTGTTAACAGTAAACTTAGCAAGGATTTGATTTGGCGAAGGTGGGTCTTTGAGTAGACTACTGTCCTAAGCCTGTTTATTTTTGTGTCTGAATTCTGAAAGACAATTAAAAATCTGATAAACAACAAATTCTAGAACTAGTTCTAGAATAGTAAAAGCTTTTCTTGACTAGAGTTAAGACAGTGGCAAACATGGGCCAATCTGTGGAACGTAAACCGGGGTGGCGCTGGTTTCCCACTTTCAGACTACATCAGTGCAACCCATTTTTCTCCTACATCCAGAAACATTGTTCGTCAGGGATTTTTTTTTGGAGATACCTCAAACATGAATATATATATGGCAACTTTCAGAATTATTTTAAGTCAAAAACTGTGTTTACAAAAAATAAATAACCAGAAAAGTGGCGAACGTGGGCCGGTCTCCCCTATAGGCATGTTCTTTAACTTAAATGCACTTGTTGTCTTTACATGAAGTTCAACATCCCCTTAACATTCACTAAAGATTTCACTTCAATATCCTAAGCCATTCCTGAGGTATTGCAGATATGCTGTTTGGACAATCTGGATATACAATGTCTTTTGAATAAATTCAGCAACTCCATCAACATTCCCTGAAAGTTTCAACTTAATACCCAAAGCCATTCATGGTTTTGTGCAGATATGCTCTTTTGAAAACTGGATGCATGTTGTATCTTTGGAATTAGTTGAACATTCCCCTTGACATGCTCTGAAAGTTTCAACTTAACTCCCTTAACTGTTTCTGTGATATTTTAGATGCACCCTTTTGATAACCTGGATGAATATTTTTGTCTTTTGCTTTAGTTTTACATCTGCTGCAATATACCCTTAAAGCCTCAGCTTAATACCCTTAGCCATCCCTGAGATATTGCAGATACATGCTTTTGATAACCTGGATGCACGTAGTTTCTTTTGATTAGTCCCACATCTCTCTGAACATACACTGAAATTCTCAACTTAATACTCTCAGTGGTTCCTTTAAATTGTAAATATGCCTTGTTGACAAGCTGAATTCATACAGTGTGGTCTTTTGATTTAGTTCAACATCCCCTTAACATTCCCTGAAAGTAACTTTAATATCCTCAGCTTTTTTCAAAACCCATGATCAAACTTACCCTCTTTACTAAAAATTAAACTTCTATGTAAACAAGGGACAACTAATGCATAATTCACAGTCCTTGCCTAAGTGCTCTTGGGAGTTTTGTCATTTTTTGAGGCATAGCTTTTGGATCTTTTGACTATTTTGAACAAAATTTGCTCAGAAGTCTGGAGATTTAAGGTTTTTGCCTTGAAAGAAGTATAAAATATTAATATTGATCATCCAAAGAGGGCTTGGAAAGAAGGGTGGTTGGCCTCCAATCACTTTGACCCTTAAAAGGACACTAGAATTTTCAATTCCCAGTCAAATGAGCCCCTCTGAAGTTTCTACAACAAATCCTTCTATGCAAACTGACCAAGGAAAAAAATAAATAAATAATATGTACAATATGTTTTGAAGCAATATCACTCTTTATTCAGGTAGTGCTATTTTGTGGCCTAGCAGTATATGTATCTGCCTCCACAAATAGAAAGAATATAGAAGGTAAAAGTGCAGAATTGCAAATTTTTACAACTTGTAAATTGCAGAATTGTAAATTTTACAATTGTAAAATTTTACAACTTTTACAATTTTTAAGTATAGTTGGGCTATACTTATAACCTAAAAAATACACTTGGAGTAATTTTAAGAAAATAACTTGGTGATTGAATGAATCAATAAAGGTTTCAAAAATGGATCTACATGACAACTTAGTCTCTAAGAGGGTGCTTTCAAGCTCCTAACTCCAATGCATTGTTGCTTGTATGGCTTAAGTGAATCCATGATTTATGCCTGATTGTAAGACTAGGGGATTCTGTTAATACACATCTTTATATAGAATTCTTTTAAGTGTCACTAGTATGAATGGAATAAAGATAGAATCTTAAGAACACTTTCCTTTACCCTTGTTTAACCTGATGATTGTTTTAAAGATTTCAAATCATCTTGTAAAAATATTTTCTAAGTCCAGTTTGATTAGAAGAATAATGCAAACTGTGACAAGAAGGATTATTGAAGGTGTTGTAAGGGGAAATGTTCAGTTAATATTGTGGGGTGAGATAAACATCTTGAAGACATTCAAATTCAAAATTTGATTGGATTTCTTACCATTTAAAGGGTAGTTAAGTTGTGTTTTTATGGAAGTGATAAGAAGTAGTATAAATAGATTTTACAAATAACTTTGTTTAAATATAGTAATGAAAGTTGTTTCAAATCAGTCAGACCTGTGGGCAGCCTTCTAAATTCTGAAAAAAAAACTTGCAGCAACCTAAGGAGTTGAGTATATATCATTCCTTACTCTTGTATCAAATCTAAGTTGGCTGAACTTGCCAGGAATTTGTGGAAAAATTTATTGAGCAATGTAATTCTATACATTAGGCTCTCAAATCTAGATAGCACCCCTTAAATTTTGTTTCGGATTTGGCTGGGTATATTTTTGTTAACTTCAGTCATTTTGTATAATTTGATGAAGCCACTCCTATTTCTAATGATAAAGGTCTAATGTAATGGGCCAGAGAAGCCATAGATATAACAATAATCATTAAAGATACAAGCTTCTGCAGGTTTGGCAGTTAACAGATATAGGTGGTGTAAATGTATATTAACCTAATGTCAAAAATGTAAATTCAATCTTGCCAAATACAAAGGATCAGTAAGTTTATTTGATTGTTGAGGAATAAAAAAAAATTGTTCATATCGGTTATACTAATCATGTTGGATGTTCATTTTATACAATTATTTTGTTTGTTGATTTTTATTTGAAACAACTGGTTTATTTTCCTGACATTGGTGTAACTATACACCCATTTCTGTTAAGAGTTGGGAAGTAAAGCAGTGGCATCTATCTTTATTGTTTAAATGACTCTTGAGTGGCATAGGTGATTTTTTTTTTTGCTAACATACCAGAACAACAACAATTTAGAATGACATATATTTTCCAAGGCACATTCATTGCAGAAAATAGAGTTTCTAAAGTGGTCATCCATTCAAGGCTCTTTTTCTTACTAGATGGCTTTTCTAGTGGAGTTAAAACAGAGGGAGTTATCAAGGCTCCATCTTCTTTTATAAACTATGAAAATCTTGTGTCTGTAAATACCATAAAAGGATCTTTACAGACAAAAGACTTTCATTTGTCTATGAATACCCTTGTATGGAGCATAAAAGATTGTTGTACTAAGTTTATAAAAATGAGAGGAAAAGCTGCTGCCTCTAATACACTGTTAGAGGCAGTGTCTTCAGTCTTCAACCAGAGTTCAACCTGTTAACACCTATTTGGTTTATGCCTTTCTGCATTAAACTCAGTTAATTCAGTGACATAGTTGATTAACTGTAACCTTACTTCCAGATTTTGCCACCAGCCATCAGGTGAATTGAACTTTTTAACCCTTTATATTAACCAACCAAATGACTAAAGGACAACCAATTCAGTGACAAAGTTGACTAACTGTGACCTAGCTTCCAGATTTTGTCACCAGCCATCAGGTGAATTGAATTTTTTTAACCCTTTATATTAATCAACCAAATGACTAAAGGACAACCAAAGGACTTTAAGAGAGTGTGTCCTGAGTGTAGATTAATGGCAACAATCAATTTCCTGGTATGTAGTACATGCAACTCTTCCATTCATGAGCAATGTGCGGGGATAGAATGTTCCCAGTGGAATAAGAACTGGTTATGTTTGGATTGTTCCTCGAAACAAAACATCACCAAAAATCAAGAATATACCACCCCTAATTCTTTGAAAGCTAATGATACCCCACGACGCCGATTGTCAGGAATAAATTCTTCAAAAGCTAGCAATACCCCACGACGCCGATTGTCAGAAATAAATTCTTCCTTAAAAGAACTTTTAGATGATATCAGGTCGTCCCCCCTTGCCTCGACTTGCCAAAGGGATGGTAAAGCTTTCATTGCAGCCCAAAGCGAGTGTCAGACTACTCCCCTACCAGTATTAACCAGTGTTGCCAGTTGCCAGACTGATTTTCTGCTAGAAACTAAAGATGTCAGTACCCAGACGGATTTTGAATATAATTTTGAGCCTTCTAATAATGCCTCCTGCCAGACTGAAAATTTTCCTTGTGGCAATTGTGATTCCAGCCCCCTATGTGACCCTTCCCTCCCCTCCCTTTTAGTGCTAAAAAAAAAACTCGAGTTCATTACCAACGAAATTTCTACTTTCATTGATCTTAGGAGGAATATAATTAAGAACACACTTAAGTCTGTGAATACAAATAAAAAAAAAACGCCAATTTGAAACCAACTGCAATTCAATCCACAAGCAACAACTCCCAACACATGAATATTAATCAAGCAAGTGTCAACTCAAATATGAATTTAATTGGTCACCTAATTCCAGAGGTCAGTGACAGCTCAAATGAGAACTCAATCAATATTCCAGATCTAGAGGTCAGTGACAATTTAAGTGTGAACTCAGCCAATATTCCAGTTCCAGGGGTCAGTGACAACTTGAGCATTATTAGTAAATTGGTTCCTGAAGCCAAATCAGGGAAGAATTCTATTGCCTGTCATTTTCACTTGGCCAACAAGTGTATAAAAAAGAGTGATTGTACCTTTGTTCACCCTTGTATGTCTTTTTTAACTACTGGTCACTGTAACGACAATTATTACTCCCTTTCCCATTCCAAACCCTGCCATAAATTTCAAAGTGGCCTTTGTTTTGAGACTAAGTGCATGTTATTACATTTGAAAAACAGGGATTATTGTGCTATAGCCAGGCGCAGTAACATTTTTAATAGTAAAATAGTTACAAGTTCTCAATCAACCCAAAAGCGGAGCCCCCTTCATTCAATTAATAAAATTAGCTCACCAGCACATACTCTTCCTTTTTTATCCCAAATCCACCCTGCTCACTCAAAAAACTTCCACCTTTACCACCCAGAAAAAAAAACTCCATATTCCTAGCAAAATCCCTTCCCTGTTAACACTCCAGTTAACCCCTCCCAAGTTGAACCCCCTGAAAATACCACCGTCTTATTTCCCTCCCATATTTTCCCGCCTCCGACCCATGCGTTTAATCCCTCGTGCCCACCCTACCAGGGTGACTCAGGTCTGAGACCTTTTGCATTTATAATTGTCTTGTATTAAATCCTAATTGTTCGCACTTCCCAACAACTGAAAACAAGTTGCACCTTCCTCATCATGCTTCAGCTGTATCCTTGCCCTCCCCTCCACCTCCAAATCCCCAAGGTAAATCCTTCTCTTACCCTACTTCTCCGCAGCATCATAATATTAAATTGAAACCCCACCCAGGAAATTCTCAAACACACCAAGTATCCCTGTCAAAATTCCCCAATGGTTTGTTTTTCCCAAACTTTTAGTTACTAATGCCGAAAGTCTTAATTTTGAAAAGCTTACTGAACTCGAGGTGCTTTCAGAATCAAATCTAATTGATATTATAGCTATTACGGAAGTACAGTCCCACAACCCAGGGTCTCTGCGCCTGACAAATTATTCAGAGTTTATTAAACTCCGTCCTTTAGACCACCCACTTGGAAAAAAAGGTAGCGGTGTTTTGCTCTTTACTAAGAGTAACCTTTACCCAAAGGTTATTCGAGTCCCTAGTTTATCCGAGTACAATGAAATCCTCTGGCTAAGTATTAGACCAAACGTTTTCCCTTGCCCATTTAATATTATTGCAATAGCTGTTTTCTATTACTCCCCAAATCAAAATATCAAGTCAAAACGTAAATTCATCCAGCAATTGCAGACAAGTGCTGATTTTGTTATTTCTAAATACCCCAGTGCTGGTCTTTTTTTAGTTGGCAATGCAAACAACCTTAAAATGGATTCATTTTGCTCCTCACTTAAAGTTAAGCAGATTGTTAAAATACCAACGACTTGGGGAAATACCTCTCTTGATGTTATTTTAACTAATATGTATAATTTTTACAACCCTCCCTCAGCTCTGCCTCCATTAGGTGGGACTTATCATCTTTCGATTCTTTTATCCCCCTCCTCAAATTTTAATCATTCTTTCTCAATAGCTTATGGCAGTTATCGCCCTCTTCAAAATTCTGGTCCTTTCTTTTGGTATGTGGCTGAATACTGAAGATTGGTCTGATGTTTATAGTTTAAAAAATATTGATCAGAAAATGGCTTTGTTCCACAAAAAGCTAATTGACAAATATCAAATTTGCTTCCCGGAAAAAAAAAATAAAAATTGCTCCAGTGACAAACCCTTTATTAACCAAACTATAAAACACTAATTAGAACCAAATTGAAGCTTTTCAAAAATGGTAAACCAAATGAAGCCAATAAACTAAGAAAATCAATTAGAAGAAAAATTCGCAAATTGGCACAATTGTACTACAAAAATAAGGTCGAAGTATTGTTTACTAATAAACCAAAAAACTGGTATTCTGAGGTTAAAAAGCTGTGTGGCAGGAGGCTTGAACAGCTTAACTTCAATCTACCCGAGTCCCCTGATATTACTGCCAATAATCTCAATAAATTCCTCGCTTCCATTGTCCAGAGTCTTCCACCACTGTCCAACCAATTACCATCAGGAGCCCTTTCCCCTTCTTTACCCACTGTTTCTCCATCTGAGATAGAAAGAAGAATTCAAAAACTAAGAAAGACAAGTATTTGTCCTTTGGATATCCCCTTTCCTCTTATTAGTGCCTTTGGTGATTTCGTGTCTAAGCCCTTGTCTTTCCTGTTTAACAAGATTACCAAGTCTGGGCAAATTCCTACAATTTGGAAACAGGGTTTCATAACCCCTTTGAAAAAGAAAAACGGAAAGCCTGGTTTTGAAGGCGTCCGGCCTATTACTCTTACTCCTATTTTCTCAAAACTTTATGAAGGATTACTTGCAGATTGGCTAAAGGAAAAAATCCTACCTCTTACTGACTTGAAACAATTTGGGAACCTAAAATCCACCTCTACTTCCCATTACCTCGTTTCTCTTATTGATAACATTGGGAAAACCCTTGAAAAGCGTAATTCCTGGCTAAATTTAATTTCCATCAACCTTCAGAAAGCATTCGACCTTGTTAACCACAATATTTTAATTGAGAAACTTATCAACGAGTTCAATATTGATCCCTTACTGGTGAAATTAGTTGCCTCCTTCTTAACAAATAGATTGCAAGTTGTCAAATACCCAAATCATTATTCAAATCCTCTCCCTGTCCACAACAGCATACCCCAAGGTACTCTCCTATGTCCCCTCCTTTTTTCAGTAGTGATCAACAGCCTTGCAAAGGAATTTCCTGACTGATGGAAATTTGTTGATGACCTAATGGTTGTTAAAACTTGCTTCAGAAATTTAATAAATGACCCTATAAGTATCCTCAATGAAATTGGAGACAAGGCCTTAGACTTAGACATGACAGTAAAGCCCTCTAAGTCCATGATAATGCCCATTTGTTTCCTCAAATCCTCGCCCTATTTTCTTAATCCTATCCCTCCAGAAATTTCTGTGTCCTCATTTAAACTACTTGGCATCACAATTTCTTCAAATTTAAAGTGGGATATCCACGTTAAGGACATCATCCATAGAGCTAATGTGTCTAGCGCCCTCCTTAAGCTCCTAAATAAATTCAGCATCTCCCCTTCCCACTCCTTAAGAATTTACATGTCTTTTGTCCGCCCGCATCTAGAATATGCTTGTCCAGTTTGGCACCCTGGTATCTCTTGCGAAGAATCGGAAAAAATCGAATCAATTCAAAAAAGGGCCTTGCGAATAATTTTCAAAGAAGGCAAGGTGCCTTACTCTCTGCTCCTAAAAAAAGCTAGTCTGAAAACCCTGGACCAAAGGAGGGTTTTGTTGTGACTCCGTTTTCCAAAAAATGCCATAACAAACCCTCAGATGGCAAGTGTTTTCCCCAAACGTCACTCCCCATCCAGAATACGGCCGCCTCGAGCTGTTTCTGAGCCCATCTCTGCTTTTTCCCCCATTTGCTGTGTTACTTCCAGATACAAAAGAACTTTTATCCCCTTCATTACAGAGAAAATGAATAAAATATCTCAATAGTTTCTTTTTTTCCCTCTTTTTTGTTTATTAGCTGATGGTACTGCCCAGGTTCTTGTGCTCTTTTGCTTGCCCCCCCCCCTTTCTTGACCAGTTTTTATTGTTTTTAACTCTTTTATTGATTTACTGTAGTTTAATTGCTGACACTTTCTTAGTATCCCTTTTAATTTAAATGCATTTATGTCTCGTTCTAAGTTTAGTTTGACCAGTTTTTAATGCATTTATGTCTTGCTCTAAGTTTAGTTTGACCAATTTTTGTTTTTTTTTAATTGACTTTTTACAGTTTTAATTATTGACTTTTAAATGATGTTCATTATGGTTTTCTCTATTTTGTTGTTGTTCTTTGCATTTTTAGTGTAACCATTTATTTGTTGTCGACTCCAAAGTCCAAATTCGGCCCTTTGTGGGCTTGTGATAGCAATTTTTTTGAAATAAATATCTTATCTCTAGATTGTGAGGCTAAATATGAGTCTGCATGATTGGTTTGATCAACATCAAGTTCCAGCAGTGGAATGTGAATCTTCTATCAGACTTGACTGTTTAGTTCAAGAGCTTAGCCTACAAATTTGCCAAAAAAAATTGTTTACATTCAGTCATTAATCACCAACCAACCCACAATGTCTTGCATATCTTCTGCTGAATGGCAAGATTTATTTTGAGCCTAGTTTTGCCTTAAATATTGCTGAGCTAGGTTTTGGATTACAACAGGCCAAAAATATTGATTAAATAAGCAGGATCAGTTTGTGGGCAAAATCTGAAGAGCTGATTAGGTTATACATGTAAGGCACTTTGTAGATTTTATCATTATGTAGGAAAAATACCACTTGAATAGAATAGTGGTTTAGGCCTATATCTAGGCATTTTGGCTAGGTTGTATGTAATGGTCAGGGTAGCAACTATTATATTTTTAAAGAACATTGAATAGGAAGTAAATTGAATAGTATTTCATTTCTGATTATAGTTAGTTGAGAAAAGGAATTTCACATAAAGAATACTGAGTAGGGAAAGGGAGTTAAAAGACTGAGGCACAATTTTCATGTTACCAAATATTAGGCCCACACTTAGAAGATACATATCAAGAAGCATTCATCCTTTATTTTTAAGGATTTAGTCCAGAAAGGAATCTTTCAACAAGATACATTGGTTACCTTAGTGCAAAATTCCTTAGATGAAATATGGTAGCAATGATTAAACAGTTTGTGGTAATAAGAGGCACATACTATTGTGACTTATTCCTTGCACTCTTGAGCAGTGAAATGAGCAACTAACATTTATTACTAACACCTTCTCAACCTAAGTAAGACTTATCAACTTCCTTACTCATCATGAACCCTTACTCCCTATCTATGCATCCCCTCCTTCCTGCCTGAGTAAATAAATTCTACACCACCTAATTTTGTGTTTCCTACCCCTGGGATATATTTAACTTAAATTCATAACAAATCCAGTTCAAGTTTTCCTAATTTGTCAGTATACTAGTTGTATTTTAATATAGTAACATTCTAATATACAATTTCTAATATTATTTAAATCACTGAAACTATTATGGCCTCAGGATAGCAATGGGCCCTAAACCATTGCAGGACATTATACAATTGAAAGATAAAAGGAGGGCAGAAAAAAATAGGACAGGGGTGTACTCAAGGACTGGGTCAACAAATTAGAGGAAAAGCCATAAACAACAAGATTTATAATATGTTCTAAGGAGTTTAAGGAGGGAATGGTGGTATTTGTATTTATTAATTTATTATTAATAAAAATCCCATTTTAGGTCACTAGAGATTGTGACACCCAGTATCTATATAGTACTGACATTTCAGGGGGAATTGGGCAATTGAAAAAAGGGAGACTTAGGAGTTTTTTTTCTATGTGTCTTTTTTTGATGATGGAGTTTATAAGTCAGCATCATATCACTATGCATGCATCTGGGTATTTGTTTAGCCTTGGGACACCTCATAAGGAGACATGTTAAGAAAACAATTCTTACTTTAAAATATG
>JAQQPU010003388.1:0-29337 GCA_029168905.1 Artemia sp. Kazakhstan ARC1039 | reverse complement strand
CATATTTTAAAGTAAGAATTGTTTTCTTAACATGTCTCCTTATGAGGGGGCCAAGGCTAAATAAATACCTGCATCTGTAGACTGCAGCTTGAGCTTGCAACAAGCAGCTTGAGCTGCTTGAGATGGTCCTCATATGAAGCTGATTTTAAGTTTTTCACAAACTTTGTTGCTTGCCTCTGAACATTTTCAATGAGCCTTACATATTGCCAGTAAGAAGGACTGGTCAGGCAGATGCTGAAATCAAGATAGGGTCTGGATAAGGGTAGTATTAAATAACAAAAAACATACCGCTAGCATCAGAATTTCATCCTGAATCCAAATGATCCCACTACACTAGATAATCCCTTATTTAGTGATTGGATTTAAAATTAGGCCTAAGTAGCTTGCAATTGGGCTATTAGGTCCAGGGTGCAAAATACAGCATTTGCTTGTGATGAGTTGGAGAAGCCAGTCTTGAGTCCAATTCTGTAGCATGTCTAGATTGTGCTGGATTTTCTGTTGGTTAGCCTATGGGAAATAAAATGGTGGGCTCTATCCTAGGCTATTACTCTTTTGTTATTATTTTAGTTAGTTCAGAAAAAAAATCTCATACCAAGATCACCCAATTACTTCAGTTAGGCTCTAGTGAAAGCATTCGACATAGGTACTTGCCTTAACAATTAGATTTCTCAACATATTTAATAACAGAAAATTTCCAAGTTTTGATTTTGCTGCAGTGTTGTCGACTTGGTAGAGCTGCCGAAGTGCCGATTGACAGAGTATCTTCAAATGACAAAAGACCTAAAAAACCATGGATTTTATCGACTCTGGCTAATAAAAAAAATGTGAAATTAAAGAATCTAACTGGAAATAGGGATGATGAACAGCAAACACATTTTCACTATACTAGAGCTTTTTTATTTCTACAGATAGATCTAGTCAACCTAATCTCGTGTTTTAGTCTATATGCATACATGACTGTTATTTTCCAAAGATAACTTGACAGTTTGAAAGTCCTTCAACGAAAATTAACCAAATGAATTGAATGAGATTAAAACAAGATTTAATTATTTTTCCTACACACACCAAAGCCGTTTTTGCAAGAGAGGCATAGTTGTATCATTACATTCCATAAAAAAGGCTTATTAATCGTCGTGATGATATTTCATTTGAAAAAATTAAACTCTTCACAGTTTTGGTAAGCAGCATGTTACAAACTTTTGTTTCCGATCAAGGATTCAGTGACGGCTGCAACCTCGTAAAGAGCAAACCACAGCTCATATTAAACAATCTTTTTTTAAATATGTTTAAAAAAGCTGGCTAGTGAGAAAAAATTGTTATTTGTAGTTGATTAAGAAATTTAGTTATTTAATTCAATTGAGCCTAATAGTAAATTATCTTTGATAATGCCATTATCGTAAGACATCATATGAGCTAGTTAAGGGTTCATTGAAAATCTCACTTTTATATCTAGTCGCTGTTCATAAATTCAATTTGATAGGACCATCACAAAGTGTCATTTGGGGCAAAATGGCATCTATTAGTGCCATGCCCAGAATGAAAAGGCTAGGAAAAATGAAAAGTTCACTGTCGTAGTCTTCAAAGACGAAAACCATAAGATTGTATTTTACAATCCTCCCTCTTGCATATTCCTCCTTCCAGCCCCCGTAATTTCTTAAGGTCCCCAGTCCCCTTAATAGTAAAGTGCTAGTTTTTCGGAATTCAAAAAAATGGGGAAATAGCAAGGGCAAATTTATTTGAATCAGATTTTCAAAAATATGCTACGAAATCTGCAAATCCGTAATTTCTGTTGGTTTTGAGTTTCTACTTTGCTCATTACTTTTATTAAATAAAAAAAACGAGTTTGTTCGACTGAAATTTGGGAACAACGTTAAAACTTAAAACAAACAAAAATTACTACGTATATGAGGGGAATTATTCTCTCCTCAATACTTCGCTCTTTACGACAAAGTTTTATTTTTTTCCAATTATTCAAGAATGACCCAATCAGTATTTATTCATGCTTTGCACTGGAAGGTCACAAACAAGTTTTAACTTTGAGCTTAATCAGATTGCACAACAACTTCATTAAGTGATTTTGAAATAATTCAAACAGGATTTTGGATCGAGGAAATTAATTGGTGAAAAATATATGCATTAAAAGATTCACATGATTTATTTTTCAATTCATTTTTTTTTCCAGCTTGAAACATTACTAAGGACAGTTTGGCTGACTTTTAAGTCTACGGTACAACCAAAAGGTACGAACTTTTTGCGTTATCGAAGCTATTTTACTATATAATTGCTGGCTAGTTAAGCAGATGGCTAAATTTACTCTTCATAAACTGACATTGGCTAGGTTTCGAGGTTACCCTGAATAGCCTGTACGCATTGTTGAAGTGATAGATCCAAAAGGTAATGAAAAAACTAGAAATTAAAAGCATCTAGTTTTCTGCTACAATGCACATAATACCCATTTCGTTAATGAGTCTCAAATTTTAGATTTTGAATGCAATAAAGCTGAGGCTATGAAAAACTTTAGAAAACGTTTAAACGGACTGTTTGAAGAACTTGCACTGAAACCAGACATTTACACAAAATTTGCAAAGACAAGCTTAAAGGACAAGCGTCTGGAAATACCAATTTACATAAATTTTCGGGATCAAACGCTCTTAAAACCCAAATTACAGCGACGGAACAATAAATTCAGTCTGTCATGGGAAATCTTGCTCAGAAAATAGATCAGGGATAACATGAAAAATTGGCAGCTGTTGGAGGCAAACACTCATTTTCAAAGGACATAGTTAGGGAAATTAAAGCGCAAAGCTTGTCGATTTAAAATGAAATTTACAGAGCATTAGTTATTGAATTTGAAAAGAAATTTGTTGTTTTATCCAGTGATTTAAAACAATTAAAAAATCAAAGCTCATTTATTGAGGAACAGATTCAGGATGCAGAGCAAAAGCTTGATGGGTATGAACAAGAAAAGAGACCAAATAGTCTTATGTTCAATTGGGTTAAACAACCGTCCAATAGAAACTTGAAGTCGTTAGTTCTTGATATAGTGACAAACAAAATGGAGCTAGAAATATCAAATCACGATCGAAGTTAAAAGATTAAATCTAAGCAAAGGTAATAGTAAAGAGGATGCAATTGTTCCTGTAGTTGTAACGTTCAAGTCTAAAGACCTTGCTTCTAAAGCTTTTAAAGATAAGTCTAAATTAGCTCGCACTGGTATTTTTGTGTCCGAAAATCTGATGAAACAAAGACTTGATGTTCTGAACTTAGCACGCGATACTTATGGGAATAAGCAAGTTTGGTCTGATCAAGGTCGGATTTATGCCCGTCTCGCTAGTGATTTGTTTCCACGTCGTTTATGGTCTATCAACCATATTGCTGAATAGTGTGTGCTAATACTTAAAAGTTTTTATATTTCTACTACCTTTTCTTATAAAAGTTGTATTGCGCCAAGTTATTTTAAAGTTGTGGTGAGAGACTAAAGACTTTTGAAAATAATCCGTTCCGAACTTGAAATATTCTTAATGCTGATGTTGTGAAGGAAAGCTCCTCTATCTCATTTTGACCGAATAGAGATAGCTGTTGTGTAAATCTGCTTTCTTCGGTATTCAATGCTGATTAAAATGCGTTCTGTCTTGGTCATTGGAATTGTCACCTTACGTCATCGTATCGTGAAATTTTGCAGATGCTTGACAGTACAAATTGCAGATTTGATATTATAGGCATATGTGAGACTTTTTTAACGTCAGAACATTCTTTGTCCCTTTTTAGTTTTCCAGGATACCAGCATATTGTAAAAAATAGAAAGACGATTGCGCGTGGAGGCTTAGCATTTCTAGTTAAGGAGCGTCTTGCGGCTAATGTGAGGGAGGATTATTCCATATCGATAGAAGGTAAAATTGAAACTTTTAGTCTTGAGCTGAAAATTGGCGGGAATAAGATTTTGACAAGTGAAGTATATAAGTCCTGAGCCTTCAATGGAAAGAGTCAGCATTTGGTTGTTGTCGAGTTTGGGATAAGATCCAGTTGAGCACTTCCGAGTTTATTGCAGGGGCGACTTAAATTTTGATCTTTTGAGTTTGAATAATGCTAATTTCGAGTTTTTTACCCTTATGGCTAGTTATGATCTATATCATCTAATAGGAATTCTAACGCGCGTTAATCAACATTCAGCAACATTAATCAATAACATATTTTTTTGGATCTCGTCAACTTGCTACTTCTTCAGCTGATGTAATAATTAGTGAATCTCATTTTCCTGTGGTGGCAGTGACTTCCTTCCAACGTAAAAAAAGCCAAAAATTAATAGGATAAAGAAAAGGCTACTGAAAAAAGAGAATATGGATGAATTCAGGCAAGAACTGAGTGTTCTTTCGTGGCAAGAGGTTTATGATAAATATGAAAGTCCATCCGATGCGTTTGATAAGTTTTCAGGTATTTTTCAACCGATATTTGATTCAATATATCTAATGAGAACTGCCAAGCTGAAGAATACTTTATTTGAACTCAGAAGCAGAGGAGGTGTTCAATGACAGTAAAAAACTTCTTATTGAAACTAATCGGCTTCGCAGATCTTGTGTTCAAAAATATTATGGGATGAAATTTGAAAATAATAAAGGGGACACGAAAGGTACGTGGAAAACTATTAATGAATTATTAAATCGGGGCAAGAAAAATGAAAATCCAGCTAGCCTAAAAGTTGACGATAGAACAGTAGTTGAAAGGAAGGAAATTTCTGATGTTTTGGGTGATTGTTTTTCAAAAATAGGTAAATCACTAAGTGAAATTTTATATAATGATAGCAGTAAAATTGCTGAGCCTTTTAAAGATGAAAGGGGTTTGGGGTGAGAATGAACTTAGCTGAAACTAATCTAGAGGAGACGAAGCAAATAATAGGATTGATGAAGTTAAATTTGGCTGGGAGTAATGGTCTCAATCTGCAAACATTTAAATTAGTAATGGTATATTTGTTGTCCTGCCTTGTATATTTGAAGACATTTTATCGCTGAAAAAGGGTGAGGTTCCTTCACGATTAAAAGAGGCCACCGTTACCCCTTTGCATAAAGGAGGTCTGAAGACAGATCCTTCAAATTGAAGACCAATTTCGATATTGTCTTTGTTTTCAAAGCTATATAAAAAATTATGCGCAATAGATTGTATAACCATCTGAATCTACATGGATTTCTTGCAGAAACACAGTTTGAAATCAGCAAAGGTCATTCTACGATGCATGCAGTCCACCATCTCGCCGATTTTGTAACTCTGCGCTTGAACGTGGAGAGCTAGTGCTTTCAATTTTCATAGATTATAGCAAAGCTTTTGATACTGTTGTTTTTAAGATCTTATTTAGCAGGCTACGTTGTTTAGGTGTTCAGGATGTATCTATGAATTGGTTTGAGTCTTATCTTGGAGGGAGAACACTTAGAGTGAATGTTGATGGCTAAAAATCCAGAAGTTATAGATACCATTGCGGAATTCCACAAGGTTCGGTTCTTGGGCCCCTACTTTACCTAATTTATGTAGATACCATACGATTTTATATTCCTGGGACACGTCCTTTGCTGATGACACTGTGCTTTCAGTAGCATCACCTTGCGGAAATCTTTTGATTGAAAAGGAAAATAAGGCCCTAAATGAACTGGCAAGTTTTACGAGATGCAGCTGTCTACATGTTAATAATTTTAAGGATGAATTTCAACAATTTTTGTAGAATTGGTACTCCCATTAATTTAAAAATTGGTACTCCCATTAAATAATAAAATATGTCTGAATAGTGTATTCTTAAAACAAGCTTTTAGTGTAAAATATTAGATTTTTATCTTGATAACAATTTGAGCTGGAAATTACAGTGTGATGCAGTAGCAGCAAAAGTGGCAAGAGGAATGGGTCTTATAAGAAGGCTAAGGAATGAGCCCCCACCAAGAATTGCAATAATCCTCTGTCATTCTCTTATCAGTCTGTATCTATTTTATGGTTGTTTGCTGTGGACTAGTTCTTTTCTGTCGAGTTTTAAAAGAGTTCAAATTTTACAAACTAAAGTTGTTCGTGTCTTAGGAGATTATGTGAGATTTGAAAATAGTACCTCGAGTTGCTTTACTAAAATGAAAATTTCAAACGATTATACTTTAAGAGATTACCAACTAGCTATTTTTGTTTATCAATATTTGAATCATTATTCACAGGAGTGCTTTTGGGAAATTTTTAAGTCTAACTCGTTTTATCATTGTTATGAAATTAGGCATTCTTCAGGGATAGTGTCTGAAGCTCGGAGTACTCAACACGGATCTTTATTTCCGCGTTTTTCAGAACCACAACTGCGGAATTTATTCCGTGAGGGTATAAAGGTGACTGATAATGTTAGCCAGATCAAGAGTGTTGAAACATTAACTTCTGGGAAGCTGTTAATTATTTAAGTTGATTTAAGTATGTCTTGCTAGTAATTCGTTGCCACGTCGTTTATGGTTTATTGTCTAATAATTAAAAGTTGTTATATTTTCACTACTTTTTTGCATTTTTTTTCGTGATTTTGATTTATAGGTGAAGTGTGAATATATGTTAGTAAATTATAATGATGGAAAAAACCATCATATACAATCCAATGGGTCTCCCGATGATTGTTGAAAGATCATGTAAGCGTTATTTTGGTTAATAAATTATTTCTCTCTCTCTCTCTCTCTCACTTCTGAATCACACAGGCCTTTTAATTAGAATAATAAGCACTTTTAAAAGTTCTAAAAAAAAACTTTAGTAGAGAGAGCGAGGTATTCAGTAGTGGGGGACTCCCTTTGTATACTTAATAATTTTTGTTCGTTTTAAGTTTTAGTATTGCTCCGTAATTTCAATCTGACATTTTTTTTTTAATCTCTGATCGTTTTTTAGATAATTCTGGGAAATCCAGCTCCCCTCCATGAAAAATTGCATTCACTCACGAAAAATTCCGCCTTGGAAAGATTCTCCCACGTAACCCCCCTCCCCTTCCACCAGTAAAATCCCCCTGAGAAACGTCTATATGCTTCCGAATAACCAACACTATATGTAAATATTGTGAAAACTTAATAGCTTGCAGCCCTTCCCCAGAGGACTCTGGGGGGCAAGTCATCCTAAAAAGATATAGTTATTTGATTTTTCACTATGCTGAAAAATGGCTATCTCAAGTTTTGATCGGACGACTTTGAAAAATTAGCATGGGAGGGGGACTAGCTGCCCACTAATATTTTTGGTCTCTTAAAAAGTACATTAGAACTTTTGATCTCCAATCAAATGAGCCTAATCTCCATCTTCTTTGATCACTGGTTCAATATGATCACCACTGGGAAAAAACGAAAAAAAAATAAACACGAATCAGTGATCTGTCTTCCGACAAGAAATGCGAAATTCCACATTTTTGTGCATAGGAGTTTGAAACCCCTACAATAGGTTCTCTGGTATGCTGAGCCTGAAAGTTTCATTTTCATCAAGATTATTTGATGTTTTGGGGGTGTTCCTCCGTTTTTCAAAACTTGGGCAAATTTTCTCTGGGTCTTTACTTTTGATTGGTACCATTAAATTTGATAAACTATACATATTTTAAATAAGCACCAAAATTCGATTCTCTTGATGTATCTATTGTTATCAAGACTCTGTTTCTTAGAGTTTCGGTTGCTATTTAGCCGCATCGCTCCTTACTTACAGTTTGTTACCATGAACTGTTTGATCAGGATTTGTTTTCTTAAACTAATCAATATAAAGACTGTCTTTAAAGTCTAGTACCCTCTCATTTGGAAGGATAAATTTAGATCAAGTGTATAAAATGGATGCTAAGGTGAGAAACAGGGGCGAATCTCTAGCAATTTTATTGGAGGGCAAGAGGGGTCAATATAAAGATAGTCAAGGGGCATGAGATATATAGTAATATTTTTCCACATAGTTGATGGGGCAACTGCCCCCCCCCTCTTTGCCCCCCCCCCCCAAAAAAAAAATCGACACACCTGATGAGAAAGATCCTTCCCCCTGTAATTACAGAAATATCTACGTGAAGTAAAAATTGTTTGAAATGACACTGCTAAGTTCTGTGGGACTCCTCCGTAAGAGTTTGGAGAAAATTGAAAATTGAAGACAATTGAAAATTCATTTCTCATCTTGATAAGATGTTTCTTTATTAAACAATTTTTTATATTTTGTTTGTCGCAGTGGCAAAGAGGCTTGTTTTATGAAAATAAACCTCAAATCATATGCTTACCTGCACAAATGCGGAAAAGTAGGGGGTATTACAAAGGGGTAGTATTTTACTGACGAATCTATCCCTTAGAATATAAAAATCATTTCTTGAAAAATTATCTTGGCATTTCAGGCCCCTCTTTAAAAATCTTAAAGGATCTTTTTGTCAAGGATGATTTTTAATGTCGAAGCATCGTTATGCAAAATCAAAGTTCAACGTTAAGGCCAGGTACAGTTATGGGGAAAGTCCCCGCGTGATAAGTTACACCAACTATAATACTAAAAAATATTTTGAGCTAATAATTTTTTTTTTAAATAAAAGTAATTGGTGACACTGAAATATAAAATAAATAGAAATCGCGTGACATGTAAGGTTGGCTGTTACCCCCTTAACCCGCAATTCTTTACGGAAAAGTTCGACTTGGGCTTTACTAAATTAATTATAAAAACTTTTTCCACAAAATGAGTTTTTCAAAGAAAAGCAAAGAACTATCAAGCGTGAAACTACCACAAATCAGCATCGATAAATAAATGAAACTCAAAACAAACAGAAATTACAATAAATAACCGAGTCAAACTCTAAACGAGCAGAAATTAACATAAGTTGGGCTCAAAACCGCTTTGCCTTCCAAAGGCCAGAACATAATTTGCACTTTACTGTAAAAATAAAAATGAATGTGCATTGTCAGTTTAATATACATATACTGATATTTGGTTGTCATAATGTTAATATTATTTGATTTATTAAATTTATAGAAGTACAAACATTTATATTTTTTCAGTAAAGTGCAAAATTTTGACTGGATGTGTTTGGGGAAATGGTGGGCGTGGAAGGAGTGTTAGGTGCCTTCCAATCACTTTCAAGTATTAAAAAGGGTACTAGCCATTTCAATTTCCAATCAAATGAGTCCTTCCTAAAGTTTCTACGACAACGCTTTCTATAAAACCCTTATATGTCCCCAGGGCATAGCTTACAACACTTGCCCTGAGGGCTATGGGGGGTTGTCATCCTCAAAGGCCTAATTTCCAGAACTTAAAACTACGTTGAATAAGATGGATATCTCAAAATTTTGATTGGATGTATTTGGGGTAAAGGTGGGCGTGAGAGAGGGGTTTGTTGCCCTCCAATCAGTTTTGACTATTAAAAAGGGCACTATCCCTTTAAATATCCAATCGAATGAGCTTTTTTGAAGTTTCTATGACAAAGCCTTCTATGAAAACCTTGTATGCTCCAAGGGCATAACTTAAAACCCTTGCCCTGAGGGTTGTTGGGAGTGACCTCCTCAAAAAACTATTTTATATCAGGAAATCAACTAGGCTGAACAAAATGGCTATGTAAAAATCTTGATTGCATGTGTTCGGGGGAATGATGGGCTTGGGGGGGGCTAGTTGCCCTCCAATCACTTTCGACTATTAAAAGGGCACAAGCCACTCCGATATCCAATCGAATGAGCCCTTTCGAAGTTTCTACGACAACTTCGATAAGAAGTGCCCTGGTATGGAAAGAGAAGACAAAAACAAAAAAACTATAGTACATTGTGCCAACATCGTTCTTTACTTAGGCAGAGTTCTTGCGCTGCCTATTCTAGAAATTATTCTTTATGCTAAGAGGTTATCAGTGATATGTTTCCGGGCACCTTTTTTTGCATCTTTCGGAGAATATCCATACCACGATGATTTGAGATAAATACTGGATAGACATATTCTTTTGATGGTTAATGAAACTTGTTTTGATCTCCAAAAAATTGTAATGACTACAACCGGCCAGGTATCATTATTGTAAAATAATGGTCTTGAGCAGATCGGTTTTTATTACCGGGCTTATGCATGAGTTTGGGTCCCCACATTCCCATCCAGGACCCAATGTCTTCCACCATGGCCTCGAGACCCCTTTTGGGCCCCTAGTTTCCATCTAGGTCCCATGTCCCTTCCAGGTCCCAAATGTCTCACCTGCAAGATCCCCCCTTTGTACCTGAGTTTCCCCACCCCCTTTTTTACCTGAGTTTTTTTTTCAATTTTTTTTTCATGTCTTAAAATCATATTAAATATACTTATAACAAAAAAAATCACTTGTGACACTTTTAGAAATACAAAATGAGGATGATATAATTATGTCAGTCGCGATTTTTCTGTTAGAAAAATAATGTTTGTGGAGACATTATTTTTTTTACTTAAGAGACGAAAAGACGTTTTAATTTAATATCATTTGTACCGAAACTTCCAAATATACAGAAAAATCTTAATTGGACCTAAGTTACATAAATCCAACAGATGAAAAAACATTTTAATTATATGTGCTTGGTACCAAAAACTTCCAAATATAAAGGAAAATCTTAGAAAACCACAGTTTTTAGGTATGATTGAACCCAAGACACATGGGTCCAAAAATTGAAAAACTTTTCAATTTCCTATCCTTGATACCAAAACTTCCAAATATAAAGACAAATCTTAGAAAACCACACTTTTTAGGTATGATCGGATCCAAGACGCATGGGTCCAAGAGATGAAAAACTTTTTATTTCATATCCTAGGTACCGAAACTTTGAAATATAAAGAAAAATCTTGATTGAGCCTAAGGCACATGGATCCAAGAGAGAAAAACACTTTTAATTACATGTCGATCGTACCAAAACTTCTAAATATAAAGAAAAATTTTTATTCAACCTAAGGTACATTGATCCAAGAGACGAAACACATTTTAATTTCATGTCCTTGGTAGCAAAAATTCCAAGTATAAAGAAAAATCTTAGAAAATCACAGTTTTTATGTATGACTGGACCTAAAACACTTGGCTCCAAGAGATAAAAAACTTCAATTTCATGTCCTTTATACCAAAACTTCCAAATATGAAAAAATCATATTTCAACCAAAGGCACATGGATCAAAGTGACGAAGAAAATATTAAGTTCATGTCCTTGGTACTAACACTTCCAAATCTAAAGAAAAATTTTAATTCGACATAATGCACATGGATCTGCAAGACGAAAAACCTTTTTAATTTCATGTCCTTGGTACCAAATTTCCAAACTTAAAGAAAAATCTTAATTTGACCTAATGCACATGGATCCAAGAGACAAAAAAGCGTTTTAATTCAATATAATTGGTACCGAAACTTTCAAATATATAGAAAAATCTTACTTGGACCTAAGTTACATGAATCCAACAGATGAAAAAACATTTTAATTTTTATGTGCTTGGTACCAACAATTTCCAAATATAAAGAAAAATCTTTAAAACCACAGTTTTTAGGTATGATTGAACCTAAGACACATGGGTCCAAGAAATGAAAAACTTTTTAATTTCCTGTCCTTGATACCGAAATTTCAAAATATAAAGAAAAGTCTTAATTCGACTTAAGGTACATGGATCCAATAGGCGGAAAAACATTTTAATTTCATTTCCTTGGTACCAAAATTTCCAAATATAAAGAAAAGAGTTGTTAGGTATAACTGGACCTAAGACACATGGGTTCAAGTGATGAAATGCTGGTTAATTTCATGTTCTTTATACCAAAACCTTCAAATATCAAGAAAAGTCTTAATTGGACCTAAGGCACCTGGATTCAAGAGACGAAGACTTTTTAGTTTCATAAGACTGGTACCAAAACTTCCAATTATAAAGAAAATCTTAATTCAAACTTAGGCAAATGGATCCAAGAGATGAAAAAACTATTTAATTTCATGTCCTTGGCACCAAAATTTCCAGATATACAGAAAAATCTTAATTCGACCTAAGATACATGGATACAAGAGACAGAAAACATTTTAATTTCATGTCCTTGGTAGCAAAACTTCCAAATATAAAGAAACATCTTAATTGGACCAAAAGCAAATGGATCCCAGAGACGGAAAACTTTTTAATTTTATGTCATTGGTACCATAACTTCCAAATATAAATAAAAATCTTAATTCGACCTAAGGCACATGGTTTGAAGAGACGAAAAACATTTTAATTTCATGTCCTTGGTACCGAAACTTCAAAATATAAAGAAAATCTTAATTTGACATAATGCACATGGATCCAATAGACGAAATACTTTTTAATTTCATCTCCTTGGTATAAAGAAAACACTTCCAAATATAAAGAAAATTTTCAATTTGACCTAAGACACATGGATCCAAGAGACGAAAAAACATTTTAGTTTCATGTCACTGGTACCAAAACTTCAAAATATATAGAAAAATCTTAGAAAACGAGAGTTTTTGGGTATGATTGGACCGAAGATACATGGGTCCAAGTGATGAAAAACTTTTTAGTTTCATATCTTTGGTACCAAAACTTCCGAAAATAAAGATTAACCTTAATTGTCCCTAAGGCACATGGATCCAAGAGACGAAAAACTTTTTAGTTTCATGTCACTGGTACCAAAACTTCAGAATATATAGAAAAATCTTAGAAAACGAGAGTTTTTTGGGTATGATTGGACCGAAGATACATGGGTCCAAGTGATGAAAAACTTTTTTGTTTCATATCCTTGGTACCAAAACTTCCGAAAATAAAGAAAAACCTTAAGTGTCCCTAAGGCACATGGATCCAAGAGACAAAAAACTTTTAGTTTCTTGTCAGTGGTACCAAAACTTCCAAATATAAAGACAAATCTTAGGAAACCACAGTTTTTAGGTATGACAGGCCCCAAGACCAGGGTTGCCAACTGCCGACGTCAAAAAAGAGTGCAAATGAAGGCCAAAAAAGAGTACAAGTTGTTAAAAGCGTGTGCAAGTCAAAAAATTTGCGCGCACGTGGCTACCGCCACGCGCGCAACCCCTTTCAGTGTTCTAACCATTCTTAGGCCATTTACACGTAATTATGAGTTATCCTTGGATCGATAAACATATCATTTTTAAAATTTTCAAATGTATTTAAAATAAAGTTAGGAAAACAACCTCTTAGTAATAAGTAGATAATAATTATCATTCTTTTTTTAGCTTAAAAGGTAATGCTCTGCTTGAAATTTGCAGGTGTTTATTTTGATTGCTTAGATCTTTAACTTAACTATAATCACTGTTTACGGGATGGATCAAGTAATTTTTGCTGATTATCCACCTGGTTTCGCCTCGGACTCTTGCATGTTTCTCTATGCATCCTTTGTGGAAACATCGAGAGTTGGTAATTCAAATGTCCCCCTCCTACGTGTTCTTGAACGAAAAACAACTCATGAACTTGTTCATCACTATAATATAAAGCATCTTCAGTATGTTCCTGTAAACACTTCGTATTTGGAACTCTGTCTGTTAACACTAAGAAGTGAATTAGGTGATCCTCTAGCAATAACAAAAGGCTTAGCAGTGATTACATGTCATTTTCGACCCATTGTCGGTGACAGCACCATCACCTAAAATAAACAATAGAAGAATTCCATTAGTCTGTCCCGATATCGATTGTTATGTTGATGCTTTGAGTCCACGTCAAATAGGCAATGGATTGGACTACTAAAAGGGTCGTACTACAATGTCTGGCTATGGTCTTGGTAGCTGGTTTGCTAAGCTATTTCGTTCTGCACTACCCTTTGCCAGAAAATATCTTGTACCTGCTGCATCAAATTTTGCTGCCTCAACACTACAGGACTGGGGGTCGGGCAAGAATTTCTAGGAGAGTGTTAAGGAAAATATTAGATCTTCAGCAAGAGTCGTTGGTGAGAAATTAAAATCTCGGCAAAATGGGGAGGGATTGAAAAGGATGCGTGCGCGTCATTCACTCATCAGTCTCCACCCAGGCGGGAAGCGAAGGACATCAACAAGGACTTTGAGGAATAAAACAAGGAAGACCAATAAGCAGAAGAAGGAGAAAAACAAAAAGATTGTTAGATCAAAGAAGAATTTCTTCTCTTAAGATGACTTATCTCCCCCACAAGGAATCATACCCATCAATCAGCTCCTGATTGAATCTATTCAATGCTGAAAATGTTGATGTCAGTGTCAAGTATGGCTACTATGAACAATTTCATCCCCAACAACCTCTCTCGGAAAATATACACTTTCAAATATTTTCCAATGAAGACTATTTCATTGATTTGTCATCAACATTTATTGATTTAAATGTTGTGGTGAAGAAAAAGTCAGATAATACAACTCCAACTGCTGCCAATGGTCTCTCCTACGAAAACTGTATTCTACACAATCTGTTCAAACAAATTAATGTATTTATTAATGGAACATTGGTGAGCACTAGCAATAATTTATCAAACTATGCAAGCTACATACAATTAATGATGATGACATCAAAGGCGCACAAGGAGTTGAGAGGACAATCATTGGGCTATGAAGATCGATCAGGTGTTGATACTGATGGTGAGTTGACTACTGCAGTGACCCAGGAGTATCATCTGGTTGGAAAATTAAATCATGAGATATTCAATATATCCCAATGGCTACCCCCCAATTTCAAGATTGACATAAAGTTACATATGGCCCCATCGAATTTCATTTTGAGAAAAACACTTCCTGTAGCACCCGATCCAAATGTCATTAACACATCGGCAATTCTCCACGTTCGAAAACAACAGGTTATGAGCTCTGTTGCATTGGCAGTGGAAAAGCTAAGAGCCAATGGTAAAAACATTAAACTTCTTGTCCCCCATACGATCACCAATCAACGTCACATTGCCACCGGCTCTCGCAGATATAGCGATTAATCATTTATCTATGGAGAAATCCCATCAAAATTGGCTTTGGCCTTTGTGAAGAGTGGCAGTGCCGTTGGATCCTGGACTGAATCCCCCCATGATTTTAATTTTTTTGGTCTATCTAGCCTTTTGTGCAAAGTGAATGGTATTCCATTGTACACTCTATCATTTGACAAAAAATCCTATAGAACTTTGTACGAGTTGACCATGCAATCTCTAGATCATGACTCTCAACTATTTGAAAATGGAATAACGGATTCAATGTTTTCAAAAAATCATGGGGTAATTGTTTTGGACTTGTCGGGGACTCAGGATATGAGAATAGCACGAACAGGGAATGTACGTTTAGAGTGTACATTTTCCGATGCTATGACTGAGAGTATCACGCTAATATCACTGAGTCAATTTGAAACCAATTGGGAAATCACACCCGACGGCAGTGTTCTACTAGACATAGCACCATGAACACAAACCAAATAATCAACGTATTTAGTATGGATCCATACATGTCCCAGTACAACTCCTATTGTATACCTTCGGACTTCATTGAAAAAATTCCAAGTGTTAACAATACCCTAATCATTGTGAATAGCAGCCCATCGAATTTGAAGACCGACCATTGGCTATGCATCTTTCAAACAGGGAAGAATATTGAATTTTTTGATCCTCTTGGCCTATCGTATAAATTCTACACTCTTTTTTTTTAGGTATGATCGGATCCAAGACACATAGGTCCAAGAGATTAAAAACTTTTTATTTCATGTCCTAGGTACCAAAACTTTGAAATATAAAGAAAATCTTAATTGAACCTAAGGCACATGGATCCAAGAGAGAAAACATTTTTAATTACATGTCAATGGTACCAAAATTTCCAAATATAAATAAAAATCTTTATTCGACCTAAGGTACATTGATCCAAAAGACGAAACACATTTTAATTTCATGTCCTTGGTAGCAAAAATTCCAAATATAAAGAAAAATCTTAGAAAATCACAGTTTTTATGTATGACTGGACCTAAAGCACACTCCAAGAGATGAAAAACTTTTTAGTTCATGTCCTTTATACCAAAACTTCCAAATATGAAAAAATCATAATTCAACCAAAGGCACATGGATCAAAGTGACGAAGAAAAATATTAAGTCCATGTCCTTGGTACCAACACTTCCAAATATAAAGAAAAATCTTAATTTGACATAATGCACATGGATCCGCGTGACGAAAAAACTTTAATTTCATGTCCTTGGTACCAAACTTCCAAACTTAAAGAAAAATCTTAATTTGACCTAATGCGCATGGATCCAAGAGACGAAAAAACGTTTTAATTTAATATCATTGGTACCAAAACTTCCAAATATACAAAAAATCTTAATTGGACCTAAGTTACATTAATCCAACAGATAAAAAAACATTTAATTTTATGTGCTTGGTACCAAAAACTTCCAAATATAAAGGAAAATCTTAAAAAACCTCAGTTTTTAGGTATGATTGAACCTAAGACACATGGGTCCAAGAAATGAAAAACTTTTTAATTTCCTGTCCTTGATACTAAAACTTCAAAATATAAAAAAAAGTCTTAATTCGACTTAAGGTACATGGATCCAATAGACGGAAAAACATTTTGATTTCATGTCCTTGGCACAAAAATTTTGAAATATAAAGAAAAATCTCAGTTTAACCTAAGGTACATGGATCCAAGAGAAGAAAAAACATTTTAATTTCATGTCCTTGGTACCAAAACATCCAAATATAAAGACCAATCTTAGAAATCCACAGTATTTAGGTATGACTGGACTTAAGACACATGGGTCCAAGATATGAAAAACTTTTTATTCCATGCCTAGGTACCAAAGCTTCCAAATATAAAGAAAAATCTTTATTTGACCTAAGGCACATGGATCCAAGAGACGAAAAACATAAAACCAATGGAAAACTGCTTAGAAGCTAAAGATGTTGTTGACTCAATTGTTATCTCAAAAGACCAGACATGAGGGTTGTCACAGGATGTATTGTATTGTTTCACTGAGAAATATGAATGATTACTCAATACCAGAAAACGCATCCTTCTTGAAATTCTCGGAAAAATACCAAGAATTTCTCGGAAACAAGGATGCATATTCTTGCGATGATGCCTCAAAAGACAAATAATATCTGTCACAATATCTGTGCCTCAAAATACAAAATGGGAGGGCTGTCAGAGGCTGTGCTATATTGTTTCACTAACAATATAGCACAGGTTTTTTTTCTTACTCTCTTTTGTTATGATGAGAAAATGTTTTTTTTTGTTTTATTTTTTTTATTTTTTTTTTTATTATTAATACCCAATTTTACGAGCTTTGCTTTCTGTTGGGGGTATATGTTTTTTGTTATGTTGAATTAATCAAATAAACAGTTAAACAGTAAACAACATGAAGGATTACGCAATATCAGATATCGTATCTTTCTTCAAATTCTCGGAAACATGCCAAGCATTTCTTGGAAACTAGTTTGAATATTCTTGGAATGATAATGCAAAGGAGTTAGCAACTCTGAAAGTACATCGGATGGGGCTGCCACAGTAGCCCAGTCTCAAAAGACCATATGTGAGGGTTGTCATTGAGTTGTATTGAATGTATTGAATTGTTTCACTGATAATATAAATATTTGAGCAATACCAGATAGTGAGTCATTCTTGAAATTCCAGTAAAATTCTAGGCACCCCAAAATAATCCTAAGTGCAAAAAAAATTTTAAGTCCAAAAAATAGAAATAATTCTTCAAAGATTCTATGAAATTTATGTTTTTTGGGAAGGACTTAGAACTATGTTTTTTTATTTAGAATTTATTGGGGACTTAAAATTATTTTGGGACGCCGAGAATTTTTTGGTATGTTTCCAAAACTTTTACGAATGATGTGTTATCTGGTATTGCGTATTTATTCATGTTATCAGTGAAAAAATACAATGCATCCTGTGACAGCCCTCATATCTGGTCTTTTGAGACACAAAAACTGTTGGAGCCCATACCCCGATGTCCTATTGGAGTTTCTAACACCTTTTTCGGCATTATTCCATGAATATGAATCCTGGTTTCCCAGAATTTCTTGATATGTTCCAAAGAATATCAAGAATGATACATTATCTGGTATGGCGTAATCATTCTTGTTGTCAGTGAAACAATATATTAGATCCTGTGACAGGCTTCACATCTGGTCTTTTGAGATAACAACTGTGTCAACAAAATTCATAACTTCTAAGTAATTTTCCATTTATTTTGTGAAATTTATGGTTTTTTGGGGGAACTTAAGATTTTTGGGGACTCAGAATTATTTTGGGACGCCGAGAATTTCTTGGTATGTCTCCGAGAAACTCGTTAATAATGTCTTATCTGGAATTGCTTAAATATTCATGATGTTAGTGAAACACTATAGTACATCCTGTGATAGCCCTCACGTCTGGTTTTTTGAAACACAAAAACTGTGGGAGCCAATACCCCGTTCTACTATCGGAGTTTCTAACACCTTTTTTGGCATCATTCCAAGAATATGCGTCCTGGTTTCTTAAACTAAAAAGTTTTTCCTCTCTTGGATCCATGTGCCTTAGGTCCAACTAAGATTTTTCTTTATATTTGGAAGTTTTGGTAGCAACGACATTAAATTAAAAAGTTTTTCATCTCTTGGACCCATGTGTCTTGGGTCCTGTCATACCTAAGAACTGTGGTTTCCTAAGATTTGTGTTTATATTTGGAATTTTTGGCACCACTGACATGAAACTAAAAAGTTTTTGTCTCTTGGATCCATGTGCCTTTGGGACAATTAAGGTTTTTCTTTATTTTCGGAAATTTTGGTACCAAGGATATGAAACTAAAAAGTTTTTCATCGCTTGGTCCCATGTATCTTAGGTCTAATTATACCCAAAAACTGTCGTTTTCTAATATTTTTCTATATATTTTGAAGTTTTGGTACCAGTGACATGAAACTAAAATGTTTTTTCGTCTCTTGGATCTATGTGCATTATGCCGAATTAAGATTTTCTTTATATTTGAAAGTTTCGGTACCAACGACATTAAATTAAAATGGTTTTGTGTCTCTTGGATCCATATGCCTTAGGTCAAATTGAAAATTTTCTTCATATTTGGAAGTTTTGGTACCAAGGACATGAAATTAAAAAGTTTTTTCGTCTCTTGGATCCATGTGCATTATGTCAAATTAAGATTTTTCTTTATATTTTGAAGTTTTGGTACCAAGGACATGAAATTAAGATGTTTTTCGTCTCTTGGAACCATGTGCCTTAGGTCGAATTAAGATTCTTATTTATATTTGGAATTTATGGTACCAATGACATACAATTAAAATATTTTCCGTCTCTTGGATCCATGTGCCTTTGGCTCAATTAAGATGTTTCTTTATGTTTGAAAGTTTCGCTACCAAGGACATGAAATTAAAATATTTTCCGTCTCTTGTATCCATGTATCTTAGGTCGAATTAAGATTTTTCTTTATATCAGGAAGTTTTGGTGCCAAGGACATGAAATTAAATAGTTTTTTCGTCTCTTGGATCCATTTGCCTTAGTTTGAATTAAGATTTTCTTTATATTTGGAAGTTTTGGTACCAATTACATGAAACTAAAAAGTTTTCGTCTCTTGAATTCATGTGCCTTAGGTCCACTTAAGATTTTTCTTGATATTTGGAAGTTTTGGTATAAAGAACATGAAATTAACCAGCTTTTCATCTCTTGAAACCATGTGTCTTAGGTCCAATTATACCTAACAACTATGGTTTTGTAAGATTTTTCTTTATGTTTGAAAGTTTTGCCAACAAGGACATGAAATTAAAATGTTTTTCGTCTCTTGGATCCATGGGCCATTGATCAAATTAAGATTTTTCTTTATATTTAGAAACTTTTACTACCAAAGAAATGAAACTAGTCTGTTTTTAGGTATTTTGGATCCATGTGCCTTTGGTTCAATTAAAATTTTTCTTTACATTTGGAAGCTTTGGTACCAAGAACATGAAATTAAAAAGTTTTTCACCTCTTGAACCTATGTTCTAAGAACATAATATCATGAATGACTTGTTAGCTCAGTCCAGAAACGTGTCGTCCTTCTACCATAATAAATATTGGGTCTCATTTTGATTCCTCCACCAAATATACATTTCATAAAATCAATGGAAACTGCTTAAAAGCTAAAAATGTGTCGTTGGAAAAGAAAAAAAGTCACAATCTATAACTGTAGTTAACAATAACGACGTCTATGACTTTGGTTGTGTAGATGGCAGTATTTTGGGAATCCCCATTCTGTTTAGTCTTTAAAAAAAAAGTGTCATGTCCAAGATTCAAAGGGGGTTTTGGCTTCCCGTATGGATTTACCCCATACTACTCCTTGCAACAAGTTTAATTTGAAAATACTTGTATTTTATTTACAGATTGCTTTCTGTATATATAAATGTTTTAACAGTAAAAACTATTGTTCAAAGGATGTGCAGTTCAGTTTACTCGACCATTCTTGAGGTATCAAAATAAATACTTTTTAGCCCATCCCAATTGCCCTTATTTGGGGGATCATTCTTAAAACATTGCAGGAAAAAACTCAAGCTTAAGCGTAAAGAGTTGAAAGTTAGGACAAGGAGCTATTTATTCTAAATTAATTAAAAAAACCTTTTCCCACAAAATTGGATTTCAGAAAAAGTAAAGAACTCCATTAAACCAAAAGTGAACAAAAATAGAATCAAATAATCTACCAAGTACACAACTACAACAAATCAGTATCAATAAACAAATGAAACCCAAAAGAAACAGGAATTAAAATAAATAACAGAGTCAAACTCAAAACAAGCAGAAATTAATATGAATAGGGTTCTAAGCCCCATGCTTTCTAAAAGCCAAATATAATTTGTACTTTACTGAAAAAAATTCAAATGAATTTACCGAAAAAAATGTACATTGTCAGTTTAATATACACATGCTGATAATTATTCCTTAAAATCTTAATTTTTGACTTCCTAAAGTTATAAAAATGAAAAAGTTTAAAAGAATTTTTTTCAGCAAAGTACAAGTTATATTCTAGCTTTTAGAAAGCATAGGGGATTAGAACCCTATTCATATTAATTTCTGCTCGTTTTGAGTTTGACTCTGTTATTTGTTTTAATTTCTTTTTGTTTTGGGTTTCATTTGTTTATTGATAATCTGATTTGTGGTAGTTGTATGCTTGGTAGATTATTTGATTCTATTTTTGTTCATTTTTGGTTTAATGGAGTTCTTTACTTTTTTTGAATAGCTTATTTTGTGGTAAAAATTTTTTTTTAAATTAATTTCAGCTCGTTTTATATTGACATAGCCTTTTTCAGAGGCAACGCTATAGCGTTGCCTATAGTAAAGGTCATACGGCTCCAATGTTTTGTTATTTATTTATTGATTTGTTTTTTTTTTCGCAGAGGCATTTCATATGGAAAGGGTCATCGTATAAACTTCAAAGGAGATTCATTCGATTGGAAATCGAGAGCTCTAGTGCCCCTGTTAAGGGTCAAAAGTGATTGGAAGGCAACTAACACCCCTTTCCTAGCCCACCATTTCCCCGAAGACATCCATCAAAATTTCGAGATAGCCATTTTGTTCTATGTAGTTGATTTCCAGATAGAAATTATGTTTTGAGGAGGACACTCCCCCCACAGCCCTCAAAGAACGGGCTGTAAGTTAAGCCTTGGCGGCATATAAGGTATTTATAGAAAGCTTTGTCATAGAAACTTCAAAAAGGACTCAGTCGATTGGAAATCCAAAGGGCTATTGCCCATTTAAATAGTCAAAAGTGATTGGACGGCAACTAACCCACCTTCCACACCCACCTTTTCCCCAAACACATCCAATCAAAATTTTGAGATATCCATTTCGTTCAACGTAGATCAAAATTCTGGAAATTAGGTCTTTGAGGATGACAAACCCCCACAGCCCTCAGGGCAAGGGTTGTAAGTTATGCCCTGGAGGCATATATGATTTTTATAGAAAGCTGTGTGGTAAAAACTTGAAAAAGGGTTTATTCGATTGGAAATTTAAATGGCTAGTGCCCTTTTTAATATTCAAAAGTGATTGGACGGCAACTAACCCCCCTGCCACGCCCACCTTTTCCCCAAACACATCCAATCAAAATTTTGAGATAGTCATTTTGTCCAACGTAGTTGAAAGTTCTAAAAATTTATATCTTTACGCAGGACACTCCCCCCGCATCCCTCAGGGCACGGGTTGCAAGTTATGCCCTGGGGGCATATAAGGTTTTTATTGAGAGTGTTGTCGTAAAAACTTCAAAAGGGCTAATTTGATTGGAAACTGAATAGGCTAGTGCCTTATTTAATAGTTAAAAGTGATTGAAGAGCCCCTCTCACGTCCACCATTTCCCAAAACACATCCAATCAAAATTTTGAGATAGCCATTTTGTTTAACGTAGTTGAAAGATCTGGTAATTAAGTCTTAGATGATGACAACCACCCTAACAGCCTATAGGGTAAGGGTTGTAATTTATGCCCTGGGGGCATATAAGTTGTTTGTAGAGAGCGTTGTCGTAGAAACTCAAAAAGGGCTCATTCAATTGGAAATTAAAAGACCTAGTGCCCTTTTTAATAGTCGAAACTGATTGGAAGGATTGACATTTTTATAGTAAAGATCGATGTGAGTATAACGTATTACTTTTTGTTGTTGTTGCTGTTGTTTAAACCAGGGCACTTCGTATCGAAGAAGTTGTCGAGGTGGCTTATTCGATTCAAAATAGAAAGGGCTGATGCCCTTTTTCATAGTCAAAAGTGATTTGAGGGCAACTAATCCCCCTACAACGCCCACCTTCCCATTTGCCCATTATGTTTAAAAGGTTAATGATGCCTTAAGATTAAATCAAAATGCACTGTGTTAATGCTAATTCCCATTAAGGCATCTCAGCAATATCCGAAGAACGACTTAGGGTATTATATTCAAACTTTTGGGGCTACTTCTGCTCTTAAAATTTAACCAAATCAAAATAACGTAAGTGTATCCAAGCTATGAAAGAAAGTAAACAGATTTTTTTGTGAATAGTATCAAGTTTTCCATTTCAAGTCAACTAGAGGAGGTATGAAACTAAATTAAACACTACTATTTGTGTCCAGATTTTTAAGTTGGGCTCAAAAGTCCTTTGCGTTCCCAAGGCCAGAACACAATTTTCACTTTACTGAAAAAATAATGCAGACGAATGTGCATTGTCAGATTAATATACATATATTGATGTTTAGTAATCAAAATGTTAATATTATTTGATTTATTAAAGTTATAAAAGTAAAAACATTTATATTTCTTTAGTAAAGTGCAAATTATATTCTGGCCTTGGGAAGGCATAGGGGTTTTGAGTCCAACTTATGTTAATTTCTGCTCGTTTTGAGTTTGACTCGGTTATTTATTGTAATTTCTGTTCGTTTTGGGTTTCATTTATTTATCGATGCTGATTTGTGGTAGTTTCACGCTTGGTAGATTACTTGACTTTATTTTTGTTCGCTTTTTTTTAATGGAGTTCTTTACTTTTCTCTGAAAAGCTTATTTTGTGGAAAAAGTTGTTTTTAGTTAATACTCATGTAAAGGCCGTGGGCTGTGGGTTTGTCATACTCAAGGACATAGTCCAGACCCTTCAACCACTTTCGACAAAATGGCTATATAAAATGTTGATCGGAAGTGATTGGGGAAATTATGGGCCTGGGGGGCATTCACCCTTCGTTCACTTTTGACTATTAGTAAGGGCAGTATCCTTCTCAATTCCCAATTGAAAGAGCCCTTATTGAAATTTTTGCGATAAAACTTTCTATAAAACCTTATATGCCTCCAGGGCATAACTTACAACCTTTAACCTGGGGGTTTGGGGGGAGGGTGGTCTTCCTCATAGACATAATTTCCGGACCTTTCAACTAAGTTGAAAAAATGGCTATCTAAAAATTTTGATTGAATGAGTTCGGGGAAATGGTGGGCGTGAGAAGAGGGTTAGTTGCCCTTCAATCATTTTTGACCATTAAAAAGAGCACTAACCCTTTCAATTTCCAATCAAATGAGCCGTTTTTGAAGTTTCTAAAACAAAGCTTTCTATAAAAACCTTATATGTCCCCTGGGCATAACTTACAACCCTTACTCTGAGGGCTGTTGGACCTCAAAGACCTAAATTCCAGAGCTTTCAACTACGTTGAAAAAAATAGTCATCTCAAAAATTTGATTGGATGTGTTTTGGGAAATGGTGGGCGTGAAGGGTGGGGTTAGTTGCACTCCAATCAATTTCTTCTATAAAAAGGGCACTAGCTGTTTTAATTTACAATCAAATGAGCCATTTTTGAAGTTTCTACGGCAACCCTTTCTATAAAAACCTCATTTACCCCCAGGGCATAGCTTACAACTATTACCCTGAGGACTGTGGGGAGGGGGGTGGTCACCCTCAAAGACCTAATTTTCAGAACTTTCAACTATGTCGAATAAAATGGTTATCTCAAAATTTTGATTGGATCTGTTTGGGGAAATGGTGGGCGTAAGAGAGGGCTTAGTTGTCCTCTAATGACTTTCGACTATTAAAAAGGGAACTAGCCATTTGAATTTCCAATCGAATGAGCCTTATTTGAAGTTTTTACGAATAATATTTCTATAGAAACTTTTTATGCCCCCAGGGCATAACTTACAACTCTTGCCCTGAGGACTGTGAGGGGTCATCATCCACAAAGGCATAATTGCAAGAACTTTCAACTACGTTGAAAGAATGGCTATCTAAAAATTTTGATTGGAAGTGTTTGGGGAAACGGTGTGCGTGAGAGAGGGTTAGTTGCCGTCCAATTGCTTTCTACTATTGAAAAGAGCACTAGCCCTTTCAATTTCAAATCGAATGAATCCTTTTTGAAGTTTCTACGACAACCCTTTCTATAAAAACCTGATATTACAGCAACACCAACAAAGACCTAATCTCCAGAACTTTCAACTACGTTTGACAAAATGGCTATCTCAAAATTTTGATTGGATGTGTTTGGGGAAATGGTGGGCGTGAGAGGGGGGTTAGTTGCCCTCCAATCACTTTCGACTATTAAAAAGGGCACTATCCATTTCAGTTTCCAATCGAATGAGCTGTTTTTGAAGTTTTTACGGCAACGCTATCTATAAGAACCTTATATGCCCCCAAGGCATAACTTACAACCCTTGCCCTGAGGGCTGTTGGGGAAGTGTCCTCCTCAAAGACGTTTTTTACAGGTCTTAAACTACGTTGAACAAAATGGCTATCTCAAAAATTTTGATAGGATGTGTTTGGGGAAATGGTGGGCGTGGAAAGGGTGTTAGTTGGCGTCCAGTCACTTTCGGCTATTAAAAAGGGCAATTCAGCGACTCTTGATTCTTGTATACTTAGTATTTGAATTCTTTTCTGTATATATTGTTTTCTTCATATTTAACTTCTGTTTTTATTAACATAGGTCGCTCCTCACTTTCATAGCCCTGTTTGAGAGTAGAAAGACCGTGAAGGCTTTTCAAAGACAGAATCCACGAAAGGATTGAGGAATTTTGATGTTTAACTTTGTGTTTTATTGGAACATATTCCTTCATTTTTTAAATTTTTTCCCGTAAATCAGTAAATTTTGTAGTTGCTAACAGAGAACTTACTTGAAAACTTATATCAGAATATTCGGAAGAGGATTCTAAATAGCCTTTGCTGCAAAAACAGCAATGCATAATATCTATTTTGTTTATGAAAGCAGAAATTTTGTAGAGACAACGTTTCAAGACAAAATGAAGGTAGCAGTGTCGACAGTTATACGTAATCTGTTTTTTAAGTAATAATTATTGCACCGAGTAGTATTCATAGAAAAGTAAACATTATTACGTTCTATTTGTTATAAAACTAGTTTTTTCTGGGCAATAGAGAAGATTCACAATTCATCCTTAACTAAACCGTTGCTTCACACGAGGTGGAGGGGTTGGGAAAATTGTGCATTCGTTATTAAAAACACATAAACGGTTCGTATACAATGAGCTGCCTTCATATAACTTTGTAAAGCATTGCATAGTTGCGGACTAAATGTAAGGAAGTGGTCAGTGAGGTTCTATTAGGGGAGGGGTGGGGGGTTGGTAAAAAAAAGGTAAAGGACATAACACTATACCCTTAAAGTCGAAACCAGTGGTGCTGATCTCCGTTTCAAGGCCCTTCAGCCACGAATTGTAATTGCGACGGCTCTATCACAAGAGTAATATAATAATTTTATTTTTTTGGATCACAATACTTTGATAATTTGGCTGTAATTTGGAGGCCCCTTTTATAACTTGCATCCACTTTTGGTTTTACCCTGCTGCTCTTTTTAATATCGAAAAGTTTTTTGTTTTTTTTGGCAAATCGAAAATGATTTGAAACCATTCAATATACTACTGTGTCACACATTAGTTTTAAATTAGGTATAATGAATAATGTAGCTACCCCAATCACTACTAAAAAAAACTGCGAAAACAATTATGGTAAAGCTGCATTTTTGAGTGATTGCGTCACAAAGTCATCCTTGGTTAAATATGTGCATTTTTGAGAAACCATTTATTAATCGCATAATTAGCTGAGAATGAGCTAAAAATCCCGGCAATACAAAAATATTCTGGTGACTTCATCTGATATGATCAGGAGAACTATGTCACTAATTCGTAACTTTTTAGTGTGTAACAGTGCCTGAAAATATTCTCTGAGAATGAAAAGAAAAATAAGCAGTTTTATATTATGTTTTTTATGTGCCACTGAAACAATTTGCCCTGGTGATATAACTAATGGCCCAATTTATTCAATACCTCATCGTAAGAGATTCTCCTTGACTTATATTCTCCTTGATATATATTCTCCTTGACATTCTTAAATTATCCACAGTCCCTATTTTACTCACGTAGTTTGTCTATTCATGGATCTTCCTATAAAGATATTCTTAAACTTAATTAAAGAAGAAAATCAAGTTTTTTCAACTGAAAGTAAGGAGCAACATTAAAACCAAGGCCGTATCCAGGGGGGGGGGTTACCCGGTATTACCCGGTTTGAACCCCCCCCCCCCAACAAAATTTTTGACCGAGTCGAAAATTAGTCGAAAAACGGTTCTGATCAGCTTACGCAGGATGTTAGACAAAGTCCACGGGAAAAAATCGGGCAACCCTCCCCCCCCCCGAAAAATAATCCTGGATTCGCTCTTGATTAAACCTTACACGAATAGAAATTATTAAGTATATGAGGGGTTTGCCCCCTTGTTAATACCTCACTCTTCACGCTAAAGTTCAAGTTTTGTTCCAATTCTTTAAGTATGACCGCTGAATCACAAAGGCCGTTTAATTAGAACAGATAGCTCTTCTGAAAGTACTAAAGAAAATTTTTGCGTATAGAGCGAGGTATTGAATAGGGGCGTATCCCCTCATATACGTAGTAATTTCTGTTCATTTTAAGTTTTAATGTTGCTCTTATTTTTAGTTGATTTTTTTTTTAATTTAGTTTCTGATCGTTTTCTAAATGATGCTGCGAAATCCGGCACCTCCTTCATAGAAATGCCCTTTCCCCATGAAAAAATGCTCTATAGAATGATCTTTCCACATAATTCCCTCCCCTGAACCCCCCCCCCCCAAAAAAAAAACTCCTGAAAACGTCTGTATATTTCCCAATAACCAATAAATACTATTTGTAAACAATGGGCAAAGTTCATGACTTGCATCCCTTCCCTTGGGGACTGTGGGGGATTAAGACATCCTCAAAGAAATAGTTATTAGATTTTTGACTATGCTGAACAAAATGGCTATTTCAAAATTTGATCGGGTGAATTTGGAAAAAAAAGTAGCATGGAAGGAAGACTAGTTGCCCTCCATTTTTTTTGGTTGCTTAAAAAGGGCACTAGAACTTTTAATTTCCGTCGAATGAGCCCTCTAGCGATATTCTAGGACAACTGGATCGATACGATTTCCCCTGGGAAAAACAAACAAATAAACACGCATCCGTGATCTTTCTTCTGGAAAAAAAAATACAAATTCCACATTTTTGCAGATAGGAGCTTGTAGCCTCTACATTAGGGTTTTCTGATGGCGTGATTTTCATTAAGATTCTATTACATTTAGGGGTTTCCCCCTTTTTTCAAAAATAAGGCAAATTTTCAGGCTCGTAACTTTTGAAACTGGATTGAACTTATATATTTGATATCAGCATAAAAATTCAATTCCTTTCATGTACCTATTAGTTTCGAAATTCCGTTGTTTATAGTTTTGGCTAATATTAGGCCGGGTAGCTCCTTGCTTACAGCTCGTTAAAACGAACTGTTTGATGATGGTTAACGTTCACTTAAGCAATTTAAAGTTACACGGACTTATTGGTGATCAGAAAATATAACGTTTAAAAAAACGTTGGTTATATTTTGAAATAATGTTAGCCAGTTCAAGAGTAGGTTGAAGCGTTATCTTCTCGGAAGTTGTTAGTGATATAGTTGAAAAAAATTATTTTATTTGTTTTGTTTATTTTCATTAATTTTGTTACTTGTTTTTCAGTTTTGTAATTTTTTTTATTTATAGCTAAAGTGTGAATATATAGTAGTAGTATGATATAAGGATGGAAACAACCATCCTATGTAAACGAATGCGTTTCGCTGATGATTGTTGAAAGCGTTATTTTGCTATTAAATATTTGTCTTCTCCTTCTCGTCTGAATAATTAATAAAACGATATATATTATGTTATGAGCAAAACATCTACCTTAAAAATATACACAAAGTAGCTGATAAACCATCCCGAGTTGTCAAGATTTATACGACTTTCCCTTTGCTGAATAAAAGGGAAATGTTTGCTGAAAAATTTGCGAAATGCGTAAAAACTCAAAGATTCCTTTTCTAGTCATACTATGTCAAGATTGTCGTAGATTAGTTATTTTACGCGAATTTTTGTCGGGATTAAGTATGCTCCGTAGTTTATCTCCGTTTACTGCTTTAGTTGCAAAGGTTCTTCCTAATACTGTGAGGCAGGAGTTACACTCCTAGTGTTACACTTCCAAAAATGTTGCTTCTCGTAAGTGCACAAAGTCATCCTGTATCCATTGACGCAGGGTTTTGTTTTGGGCAACAGCCCCTTAACCTGGGAAAATATAATTGTCTGTTCTTTGGTTCTTGGCAAATCTCAAATCTTAATTTGAACATCCATGGTGAGACACTATGTTCTATCACTAGTCAAAGAAAACTAACCGGTGTCCTTAAGAATCGCGTTAATAAGGAACTAAAATGAACTAGGTTAAGAATCACGTTAATAATGCACTTTTCTTTGTCTTTGAGACGGTCAGCCGACGCCAAAGCTCCCAATTTAGTAATAAAAAAATTTGCTAATAAAGTATTCTATTTTCATCATGTTTTCTTGTCACGAAAATTCATTTCTTGAGAATGTTTTATATAATTGACAAGTACCGTTTTTTTAGTAAAGTGAAAATTTTGCTCTACCCTTGAGAAGACATGGGGATTGTCATTTCTACTCCTGTTAAGTTTTGCTTGTTTTGGGTTATTGTAATTTCTGTTCGTTTTGGGTTTCATTTATTTA
>JAQQPU010003387.1:34029-46997 GCA_029168905.1 Artemia sp. Kazakhstan ARC1039 | reverse complement strand
TTCAGTTTAAAAAAACTTTTTTTTTATTTAAAGGCTGCGAAAGCGGGGGGTTTGGGGGGCGGCAGCCCCCCAACTGTGCCTCCTAATCCCTGTACGTTTTAAGGTTCGACCTTGTAACTCAGCCTCTTTAACTCTTTAGAAAACGTAGTTTTTTTCAAATAATATACATTAAAGGTCACATGAAGGTTATGGTTCATAAAGGTTAACCTAACTTCACTTCTTGGGTGTGATTCGTTTAATTCACAAGTACCATATGTTCAACTACACTTTGATCCTCGCAAACAATATTACACTGCTAGTTCTTCCTTTGTGATGAATAACTTAGACGAAAGTTTTGGCAATGACCTCAGTAGTGTGAAAACGTTATAACTGACCTCTAGGTGTGATTAAATAAAAAAAAAGTTTTTTCAACTGAAAGTAAGGAGTATCGTTAAAACTCAAAGGGAACAGAAATTATTATGTATATGAAAGGGTCACCCTCTCCTCAAGACCTCGCTCTTTACGCTAAATTTTTAATTTTTGTTCCAGTTATTTAGAAATGACTCCAGAATTACAAAGGCCGTCTAATTAGGACAATAAGCTCTTATAAAGATTCTAAAAAAAACTTTAGCGTAAAGATCGAGGTATTCAGGAGAGGGTGGCCCCCCTCATATGTGTAATAATTTCGTTTCGTTTTAAGTTTTAATGTTGCTCCTTACTTTCAGTTGAAAAATCTTGTTTTTTTTTTAATTTAATCACATCTAAAGGTCGTGTATGACATTTTCAAACTACCTTCCCAAGGGAAAATTACTCTATGGAAAGATTCTTCCGCCCCCCCTTCACCAGAAAAATCCCCCTTGAAAAACTCTGTATACTTTCCAATAACCAAAATTATATGTAAACAGTGGGCAAAGTTCATAGTTTGCAGCCCTTCCCCTGGGAACTGTAGGGGTCAAGTCATCCTCAAAGACATAGTTACTACATTTTTCGACTATGCTGAAAAAAATGGCTATCTCAAAATTTTTGTCGGGTGACTTTAGGGGGAAAATGAGGACGGGAGGGGGGGCTAGGTTCCCTCCAGTATTTTTGGTCACTTAAAAAGGGCGCTAGAATTTTTTGATTTCCAATCAAATGAGCCCTTTCCCGATCTTCTACTGTTCTACTGGTTCGATACGATCGCCCCTGAAAAAAAGCACAAAACACACGCATCCGTGATCTTTTCAGACCGTGATCTTTCTTCTCGTCTGGGATGGCTCCCACCCCAGACGAGGACGACCTGCTTTCCGTTTAGCCTTAGACGGTTGGCCGGAAAGAACAACCTTCGGCAATCTGTGATCCTTCATCCGCACAATGTACCCTAGCCACCTCAAACTTTCTTTCATTAGAGCCCTAGAAAGTGGGATTTAACCACATTTTTCGTACAGCCTACTGTTTGAAATACGGTCAGTCAGCCGGGTACCTAGAAAAATCCGTAAGCAATTTCTCTGGAAAACATCTAGCAAATCTTTATCCGCTTTTCGGAGCACCCAAGCTTCAGAGCCATATTTGACCACTGCCATCACTGTAGCTTTAAATATTCAAATCTTGGTTTGTAGGCTTATCTTCCTATTCTTCCAAACCTTTTTTTAACTGTGAAAAAACACCCTGAGCCTTGGCTATTCTGCTTTTAAGATCTTCACTGCTCCAACCGTCTTTACTTATAATACTACCAAGGTAAGTGAAGCTGCCCACCTGATCAATCTTTTCGTGACCCAACGTCACCTTTTCATCTTCACTTATTCCTAGCCTTAGTGAGTAAGTCTTCTTGATATTAATTTTCAACCCTTTTCTAGCACCCTTAACTCGCAAAACCTCTAAAAGTTCATTTATTTTGCTGACACTTTCATCTAGGATGCTTAAATCATCAGCATAATCTAATTCCAAGAGACCTTTTCCTCCCCATGGTCTCCCAATGCCTTTCCTGTGCTCCTTAAGACAAAGTCTCTCCAAATAATTCATATAAAGGGGGATATAACACAATCCTGCTTAACTCCTGATTTAATATAAAACCAGCTGCTAACCTCATTTCTTACCTTAACCACAGCAGTGTTATTCTCGTAAATAGCACTAATCACTTTAATGTATTTGTCTGGTATACTATACGAAGATAATACCTTGGTAAAGATCTTCTATCAACAGAATCGAATGCTTGCTTATAATCTATAAAACTGAGGAACAAAGGTGTTTGACAACTCAGATGCTTCTCAATTATTAACCTAAGAGTGAAAATCTGGTCGACACATCCTTTACCTTTTCTAAAACCGTACTGTTTTTCTCTTAAAACTGTGCCTACAGAATCTCTCAGTCTAAAAAGTTTCATATTACTAAGTAATTTGCTACCTACAGAGACCAGACTAATGCCTCGATAATTACCACACTCCCTCTTATCACCTTTCTTATTAAGTGACTTTAGTAAGGTTTTCCTAAAATCATTACGTACTTTCCCTTTTTCAAAAATCATAATCATAATCTTCAGTAACTTCTTTCAAACCTCAGAGCCACCATATTTGAGAAACTCATTTACCATACTATCGGCACCCGGAGCTTTATTATTCTTTAATCTTTTTAGTACTGTCACTAATTCTTTCTCACAAAACAAATCTTCCTTCACATCCAAGGTATCACAAACTTTTTTATTTTCCTCTATATTTTTTTCTGCAACTCTATCTCGGTTTAGCAAATTCTCAATTTGTTCGGCCCATCTCTCTTTCACTCTTTTCTTATTACTAATTGTGGCCCCGTTCCTATCTTTAACTGGGATAGGTCCGGATTGACTACTCCCTCCCAATTTATTAACATGCCAATACAATATTTTACTATTATGCCGTCTTGCTGCATCTTCCAGCTCCTCGGCAATTTTATTCATAGCCTCTACTTCACACCTCCTTGGTTCATATTTTAGTGCTTTCTCCACTTTCTTTAGCCCCTTCCCCTGTTTCTATAAAAATTTCAGGCCAAATTTTTATCAAGATTTCCATTCATTTAAATATGACTTTTCTAACTTTATATGGGAAAATGAACTTGCACATACGCATATACTTACGGACTTAGTTCGCATATACTTGCTGCCATCTGCGCCCTCTACTTTATTTAAGTAAAAATTAAAATTTCAGAAAATAAAGAAATGATTATAAATGTCAGAATAGTTATATGAAATTGTGTCCCCCTTGCCCTAACATTTCTGCACTCGGGGCAAGTATTACCTCTGCCCCCTAAAAAGACCCACCAATGGTGTTGCAGGGCCAATAAGCAGGGCTGAAAATAATTGGGATCATTTAATACTACCAGCAATTATCTGCATTTGCTTGTCTACTGTCCTTTTGAAAATTTCCTGAAAATATTAATGCGTTCCAATTTTTCCTGATCCAACTGAAATTACTAATAATATTAAAATTACTATATGTCAATAGATCTTCACAAGTCAGACCTATCAATGGTTATACGGAAAAAGACGAAAATGGAACCAAATTATGTTTTGATGGGCTTCTTATATTTTCCTCAGATAGTGAAATTTAACCTCGGGAATATATTTGACGTGTTTTCCTTACGATAGCAATAGGACTATTTTAAAAAGATATATCCTAATTTTGTAGGTGTGTGTCTCAAGAAATTTACATTGTCATCGGGGATACAGCCAGGATTATTTTTTTTTTGGGGGGGGGGGTGTAGGGGTCTAACTGAAGAAACAATAGCTATTTTATCCATTATATAATTGAATAATTAATAAGTCCGCTTGAAAAGCATATTCTCATTGGAAAGTTGGAGAGGTCTTATCCTTTTCTCTGCCTACATTAATCGTTAACTAACCGATCTTAATTTCTTGCTTATCCAGGTCATGTGATCCCAAAACGTTTTTTTTTAATATTTTACAAGATTGTACATGCATATTTTTGATCATATTTAAAATTGAATATATGGTGGCTATGTAGCAACTTTATTTCAATTTTATGGGCTTTGTTTGGTTTTATTTTTAGACTTGTCCATTTCAAAGAATCATATATTGTTCTATTTTATAATTCACATCAAAGTCAAAAGCGAATCTTTTTCATATTTTTCTTAAATTGACTGGTAGCAAAATACATACCGTAGGGCAAGGTCGTATCCCAGGGGAGGGGGCTATGGGGTTTGACCCCCCCCCCCCTGAAATTCTTGTCCGACCAGTAAAAACGATGCAAAAATGAATATAAACAGTTTTTTATGTGTTTATGGTTTTTTTCACCCCCCCCCCCGTCAAAAATCCTTTAGTCCCGACTAAAATCTGTCAAATTAAAAAAACATGCTTCAACCTGAAAGTTTTAATACAATATACATAGTTGTCCCTGATATAATGCTGATACATGCTTTAAAAGGTTGGATGCAAACAGCAAATATTGATTTATTTCAACGCTCCCATTAACATTCCCTAAAAATTTCAACTTAATACCCATACCCATTCCTAAAATAGCTCAGATACGCTATTTTGAAAGCTTGGGCGGAAACATTGTCTTTTGATTTAGTTCATTATCCCCTAAAATTCCCTGAAAGTTTTAACTTAACACAGTTAGCCATTCCTGAGACAGGCTACTGCAGATACAGCCTTTTGACAGCCTGGTGCACATGGATGCGCAACCTGGATACAATTCAGCCGTTCTTGGGATATTGGAGACACAACCTTATGACATCGTTGATCTAAATAGTATCATATGGTTTGGTTCACTATCCACCTCACACATTCACAAAAGGTTTCAAATTAAGGGGATGTGGTACGATAAAGACTTGCCCTATCTCGTCCATTATAAAAGTTTTTATTTGTGTGGTCAAACTATTTAGAATTACGTTGGCGGCCTTCGACAAGTTACTGTGATATTGTGCACTTTGTATAGCCCCGGATCACCAAACCAGAGCTATGGAACACGGGTATGTACATGAGCCTATGGCTCTGGCTGCTTTAGAGCAAAAATCTAATTTCAAAATAATTCCTGCTGGACTTTTTCTTCATAAAACTGAGGGGTTTCTTGCTCCCAGCCCAGATGGCATTGTTCCTTTTCCTGGAGGAGGAAGAGCGATTCTTTAAGTAAAATGTCCCCTTACTGCTAAAGACTTTTCAATGGAAGACTGGCTTAAGAGAAATAAATGTGTTTTCCTTGACAATAAAAATAGCGTCCATTTAAAGAGGAACCATAATTATTTTTATCAAGCTCAGATGCTGCTGGAATGTTGCGACCTTGGCCTGGGATTTTTCGTTGTGTAGTTCGGCCAAGGAGATATACACGTTGAAAAGATCAACCGTGACAAAAATTTTTGACAACACAAAATGTTTCCAAAGCTCCATAAATTTTATATAGAAGCTTTGTTGCCAGAAATTGTGAATGGAAGAGTGCCACGCAATATGACGATCCGCGAGCCATTTCTAGGCAAGTCGGCGGATAAATAAAACCCTCACATATTCAGATTAGGATAGCTATGTCAGTTTCTAGCTGAGCTTATATATATATATATATGCATGTAATTACCCTACATTGCACCCAAATAAACATTTCTTAGCGGTCCTTGTCATCAAAATTCAGGTTAGGCTAAGAGCCCGGTAGGGTTTCTTTCAGGGGCGTAATTTCGTCCAGATATTGGGGGGGGGGCAAAGTTGGAGCCAGTTTTCCCAAACCAAGTGAAAACGACAGTAAAAAACTAAAAAAAATAGAAAAGCCGTTTGGTATCATAAAGGCACTATTTAGTACTTTAAAAGTACTATAAAGGTACTAGTACTATATAAAGGTAACACATAGTACTGTAAAGGTAAATATGTACTTAAAAAACTGATCTGTTTCTGTTGATGCTTGAATTATGCTGATTTATCTTATTTTTGGCAAGATTTTGAAAGAAACAGTTTTCAGATGGGGGAGGGGTGAACCTGGGTCTGAGGGAGGCAGACCAAGCTCTGGGAGGGGCTGTTGTCCCCCTGCCTCATAGCAAACTAAGCTCTTGGTTTTCTTCAAACTTACCATCCATTTGACATTTTTATATATTTATATAGATTTATGGTAATTAAAAATCTTAGAACGACTGTCACCGGTAAACCCAGAGAAAAACATGGTTTTGAATTCGACTTTCAACGAAAATCTCTAAGTTGTTTATGTATTTATAGTGTCCAAATAATTCTCCGCTCCCCCACCCAAAGAAAACACTTTGAATTTTTCGTCGTTGCTTGTGCATTAACAGTTTTCTGGCTAATCCCCCCCCCGGATGATTCTCTCCTAGACGGTTACCTCTCAAAAAATTATCCCTGCGTATAAAATTTTGCCCATTTGATAAAAATACTATTTCAATCAAAATTCCTTGTCTTGTACTTTTTTTTCTTCCGTCGAGATGTGATGCGTTCGTAAAAACAAGCGTGCTTTCACTCGTTCGTTAGCAAATATCAACTTTTGTCACTTGTCAACCCCCAAATTCTTGATTGATCTTGATAACTAAGCTTCCTGGAGAGGTCCCTTGTCCTTTGGCAAATTTACCTACAAGAGAGACTGAAAATCTTGCAACAGACAGCCGTATGGCCTGAGCCGCCTGAAATAGTGCAGATACACCTTCTTCACAACCTGAATGCATATAGTGTTATTGTGCTAGTTCAACCCCACCCCCTCAGCACTCCTTGGAAGTTTCAGCTTAATACCCAAAGCCGTTCCTGAGATATTGTAGATACGCCCTTTTGAGAGGCTGGATTGATAAAGTGCCTTTTGATTTCATTAACTTTAAAAGAAGCAAAGTTTTTCTGATGAAACCAAAGAGCGACGTTGAAACTTAATATCAACAAAAACTACTGTTTCGTGGTATATGTAACATATTTTGAAAATATGTTTCAAATCAACTGGTTCGTGATATTTACCTTTATTTGTAGAGATCTGAAAAAAAACTAGTGCTTTATTGAAAATACAAAATCAACGCAACAGAACAAAATTAGGGGCAGCAAATCTTTAATTAGCCTACAGACAATAACCGCCTAATCTATAAAGTTCTAAGGAGTTATTCATCCAACATTAAATCAATAAATTTTATTACACAATTTTAATTTTTTAAAGAACTCAAGCAAGACTAGTTCTCGCTAGCACTTGTTTTTCATTCTACGAAAATAAGGTAAAATCAAGAACCAGTCTTTTTCTTTTCTTTTTTTTCGAAAATATGTTGCACAATCTACGAAGCAGCATTTTTTTGTTCGTAAGTGTCAACATCACTCTTTACTTTCATCAGACAAACTTTTTTTAAAAATAAATCTTAGTTTGTCTTTTTAGGTTTTAAAACTATAGATAACAAACCCTATAAAAAAATCGTTTGTCCAAATTAGACGAAGAAACCATAAAAGTCAACATGACATTTTTTTAAATAGGTTTTACTTCGCATCTCTTTTAAACTTTCTCTTAAAAATATCTACAATTTTGTCATATTGATATATTATCCTTGGCATTTTAGAAGTAGATAAAAAAAAGAAAAGAAAAAAAAATACTTAATGAATATTACCCTGTATGAAATATATACAGATTTTAAAAACCTTGAGTGAGGGGGGGGGGGGGTGTTAATAGTTTAAGATATTCAGTTAATATAATGGAAATTAATTTTATTGTTTTTTGCATTTTTTTAACCGCTATGCTGCGAAGATTTTGAACTTCTAGAACTCCAAAAAAATGAAAAGTAAATATGTAGTGACTGGCTTCTTCTGAAGAAAACATCCAATCTTGCAGAAGAGGCCAACTAATAAGGAGACTGGGAGAGAAGCATTTTGGAGGATGGATAGCAAACTTGACGTTCAGGGGGTTTTGACCGTTGAAATTATGATGGTACTTTCTTGCTCCCCAGCCTTTCCACTCAAGAAATTGCACCCAAAACACGTTTTTGGGTGTCATATGGCATATTATGGTGGCGTTATCAAATTAAGTTTATAAAAAAGTGCGTCGATATAAAATTAACTTTCAAATGAGCATTTAAAATACCGTGTATAATTTTACTAGTACCCCACTAGCGGGTGAAAAAAGAAGAAAAAGAAAAAAAAAGACACATCAGTGCATCGTATGCAAGATGATTTTCTCTGTTATTCAAGGTAGGAAGGGGGCTGTAGTTCCTCTATGCAAAATTTTCTACCATAGTGATTCTAATGATACACTTCTTATTTGGATCCGGCTCCATTTGCAACAGTTTCCAGGCTCTTATTAGACACACTTATATAAAGTGTTTCGCAATGACATTTAATTGTTATGGTTATTCAAAATAATAGTTATCATTCATGAATAAGCTACTAACAGTATTTTATCACTAGAACTTTTTTTCAAAACATTTTATTAAACAGTTGGTTATTATGGGTCGTGGTTCGCTCTTTACTAGGTTATGGCTATTGTTTCCAGTGGTATTACAGATACACTCTTTTGAAAATTTTGATGTAACTTAGTATCTTTTGATTTGGTTCCAAATTTCCCATAAAATTCCCTCGAAGGCTCAATTTTCTACTCTAAGCTCTTCCTGAGACATTGCAGATACGCCCTTTTGATTCCTTGTACGTTAAAAAACATTTGTTTTAACAATTGCCAATTTGCTTCATTTATGGCCTGTACCCTAAGGCTTGCGGAAGTCTTGTCATCCCTGGAGGAGTATTGACTGGATATTTTGTCTATTTTTAACAAAATGGCCTTATTAAAATTTTAAGCAGTTGTCTTTGGAGATCAAGGGAGAGGGGGTTTAATAGAAAATGGTAAGGGAGGGGGCTGGCTACCTTACGATCAGTTGTTACTCTTAGAAAGAACACTAGAACTCTCAATTTCAGTCGAAAAAATCCTCCTCCAAAGTTTCTACGCGCACCCCTTCCATAGGAAGTGGCTCTGAGAAAAACAACAACAATGCAATGAAGGCTTCTGGCTCTCTACTACAGGCAATGCTATAGCGTTGCTTCCGATTATAGGCCCATACCATTCTTTTTTCTCCTTTTTAAAGGATCTAAAATTCAACCTATTTTGAGTGACAACTATCAAAAGATGGTTAGGGATTAAAGAAAACGACAATTTTATTTCTTACCTTTGTCCCACGAGTTTCATAAGCGAGAAAAATTCCTAGTACAAGTATGAGACTCTTATAGCCAAAAAGGATACCAAGCCAAGTTGTTTGATTCCTGAAAATGTATTCAAATTTTCATATATATTTAGCAGAACATATTTGCCAAGTAAAAGTGACTTCTCTGCAAATTTATAAATTACTGTATACATTTCTTTAAATACGCAGAAAAAAGAAATGAATCATATGGTATGTCAAGTGAATTTCAAGCCTTTTATAGTCAATTTAAACTAGAAAGCCAATTACAATAATTTGATTCTAAAAATGAATTCAACTTAAACGCCATTTTTTTTCTCCGTTAGACCTGAACGGGTGATTATCACGGTATCATAGTGTCTAATGTTTTCTTCTTTTTTTTACATTGGCGAGTTAACCAGTTTTGAACTTGGCGTTTGCTTTTGAATTGAACTAATATAGGTACCCAAAGCAAGAGTGAAATACATAATGCTTATTATTATTAATGCAGTATTTAAGTAACAAAAGAGGTAGAATCTGAAAAATGTGTAAAATTTTTTCATGCAAGGTAAACAAATTACCTGTATCCTAAAATTACCTTAAACAAATTACCTGTATCGAAAGCTACTCACGATTTCAATATTTTTGTGAATCATTGGAGAATGAAGTACTAAAGTCAGCACTTTTTAGAAAATTAGTATCAATTTGACTATTATAAACCAATACTCAACATTGACACGATCGATTCATGGAAAACGAAGAAGAATTGTAAGTAAAAAAAAAAACGTGTACATGAAGAGTCTATCGCCCCTTTAACTCCCTAATCTGCAAGCTAAAGTTGGACTAGTGAAACCCTTTTAGAGGAGAACAAATTTAGGCAGGTGGGATTTTATTGACGGATTGCCTTTCAACACATTTCAACTAGAAATAAAAGTAAATCTAAAAATTGGTTTTAATGTGAAAAGGTAAACTCTTATTCTTAAACTAGTGTTATAAAACTTTTTTTTCATCACGTTGCCCTTGTGTTCATCTTTTAAAACAAAAGTAATTCGTATTTGAAGTATTGAGAAAAGTCACACTTTAACGCACAGGGCGGGGAGCTAAAGGAGCGGAAGTTCCTTAATTTCAGCTTGTTTCCAGTTTTAATGTCACTCCATACTTTCACAAAAAAAGAATTTTAAGTTTAATTTTGGTTTCTTGCTAATATCATATTCAGGTAAATCTAAACATTAGGGAGACTGCCACATCCCATCAGAGCTAGCTCTAGGCATGGACAGGGGGGGGGGGGAAGGGGCAGCTGCCCGCTGATTTTTCTGACATCTGACGTTAAATTCCTTTTGCTTTATGTTTAAAACTCCTGTGGTATACCTTGCCCTCCCCTCAGATTGCGAGTCCTATAACTGCTACTGCGTCCTCTCCTTAAATACCCCGGTCTCCATGCTTAAGTTTAACTTCTCTGTTACAGTGCTTCGAGAATAAGAAATTTTTTGGTCCCTTGCCCAAATTTATCAGACATCCGTACAGCTTCTCCTATATACAAATTGCTTTCACAGTGCTTTAATTTTTCTCATATAACTTACTTTAAATGTATTAATTTTTCAAGCTTAAATATGACCTATAAAAAATGCTGGTTTATTCTGTATGAGTCATCTATACGAGTCCTCCTACAAGCTGGCGAAATCTTTTAGAAATTTTGAACATCATTCATTCGATTGGCCAGTGTCCGCACTGGCCCCCCAAAAAAAGCCGAGTTTACTTTTTGTGTGTACATATGTTTTTTAGATAGGTAGTTCAAATTCGTCTAAGTTCAAGTTACGGAAAATTTTCTTTGAGTTTTATTGATCGACACTTTGGGCAATAAAACTGAGTTATATTTTCTAAGCCCCCTATTGCGTACTTCCTTTAACCGGTTATGTTTGAAAAGAGAGTTTTAGGTGGGTTTTCAATGTATATTGAGGAGCACCCCTCTCTTAAGACTTCAATAAAAATCATTCAAGTCTTTCTGCTTTGCACTAAGAAACATAATTTTTCTATTCGAACAGTTCGTGGTAATGAAATGTAAGTAAGGAACAACCCGGCTCAATGGTAAGCGAAACTCTAGAAAACGGGTTTTTGATACCAATAGATACATCGAAAGAATCAGATTTCAATGCTGATTTCAAATATATAACTTTCATCAAGTTTAGTACTACCCATCAAAAGTTACGCGCCTGAGAAAATTTGACTGATTTTCAAAAAAAGGGGGAAAGACCCCCTAAAAGTTATAGAACCTTAATGAAAATCACACCATCATATTTTGCGTATCAGAGAATCCTACTGTAGAGGTTTCAAGCTCCTATCTACAAAAATGTGGAATTTTGCATTTTTTGCCAGAAGAAAGATCACGGATGCGTGTTTATTTGTTTTTTTTTGGTTTTTTTTTCCAGGGATGATCGTATCGACCCAGTGGTCCTAGAATATCGTGGGAGGGCTCATTGGAACGGAAATTAAAAGTTCTAGTGCCCTTTTTAAGTGACACAAAAAATGGAGGGCAACTAGGCCCCCTCCCACGCTCATTTTTTCCCAAAGTCACCCGATCAAAATTTTGAGATAGCCATTTTGTTCAGCATGGTCGAAAATATGATAACTATGTCTTTTAGGATGACTTTTTTCCCCGAAGTCCCCGGGGGAAGGGCTAAAAGTTATGAACTTTACCCAATGTTAACATATAGTATTGGTTATTGGGAAGTATACAGAAGTTTTCAGGAGGTTTTTTTTCTGGTAGTGGGGGGGGGTGGTTAGGGGGTTATGTTGGAGGATCTGTCCATGAAGGAAGTTTTCATGGGGAAGGGAAATTGCAATGAAGGGGGCGCCGGACTTGCCAGCATTATTTATTGGTTATTGGGAAATATACAGACATTTTCAGGAAGGATTTTTTTCTGGAGGGTGGGGCTGCAGGAGGGGATTACTCGGGAGAATCTTTCCGTAGAGGATGTTTCTTTGGGGTAAGGGACATTTCTATGAAGGGGACGACGGATTTCCAAGCATTATTTAAAAAACGATCAGAAATTAAATTAAAAAATAAACAAGTTTTTTTCAACCGAAAATAAGAAGCAACATTAGAACTTAAAAAGAACAGAAATTATAACGTATATGAGGGGGTTCTCCCCCAAGTTAATACCTCGCTCTTTACGCTACAGTTTTTTTTAGTGCTTTCAAAAGAGCTATCTATTCTAATTAAACAGTCTTTGTGATTCAGGGGTTTGTGAATTAAATTTTTTTTTTAACTTTTAACGTAAAGAGCGTGGTTTTGACTAAGGGGAGAACCCCCTTATATACGTAATAACATATACGTAATAAAAAAAAAACAATAAAAAAAAGTGATACGGCTCAATAGAAATCGAAACTTTTAAAAACGGAATTTTGATGTCAATAAATGTATCAAAAGAATGGGTTTATAATGCTGATTCTAAATATATAAATTTTATTAAATTTAGTATTACTCATCAAAGGCTACGAGCCTGAGAAAATTTACCCGATTTTTTAAAGAGGGGGGAAACATCCCCTACAAGTGAAAGGATTTTAATAAAAATCACACCTTCAAATTCAGCGTATCAGAAAACCCTATTACATAGGTTTCAAGCTCATATCTGCAAAAATCTGCAACTTTGTATTTTTTGCCAGAAGAAAAATATACGAATATAGAAGTTAGTTACGTAAGTTAATTTGTAAATTACATCATAACCAAATTTAGAGACATCCATTTAGCAAAAGAAAAGTAAGATTTTTATGCAAATTTTGTTTACTTATTCAATGACGGTGGGCCAAAATAAAAGCCGCATTAACTAAAAAATCAGAAATTAAATAAAAAAAAAACAAGTTTTTTAAACTGAAAGTAAGGAGCGACATTAAAACTTAAAACGAACAGAAATTATTCCGTATATGAAAGGGGCTGT
>JAQQPU010003387.1:4324-33629 GCA_029168905.1 Artemia sp. Kazakhstan ARC1039 | reverse complement strand
TAAAGTTTGACTCTGTCTCACAACTTTATTTTTTAAAACAATAAAAAACTTTAGCGTAAAGAGCGAGGCCTTGGGGAGGGGACAGCCCCTTTCATATACAGAATAATTTCTGTTCGTTTTAAGTTTTAATGTCGCTCCTTACTTTCAGTTTAAAAAACTTGTTTTTTTTTATTTAATAAGAGGTAAGCACGATCTAAACATTCTTTTCCTAATATTTTGATATTTAAAATCTAACATTTCCCATAAAAACTTCGTTTCTGCAGTGAGATGGGAGCTATACCCCTTAAACACCGTTATTACAGCCTCCTTCCCTTATGTATAAAAAACAATTTCTGTTCATCTTCAGTTTTTGTCACATAATCATTTGAGTATCTATGCAATTTTTCTGTATCTCTCAAAGAAGGTTTGAAAACATGGGCATAAAACACTTTTTTGAGGCTTAAGTACTCCATTCCCATAACAAAATCTGTTAGTTAACACCTTAATAGATGGTTTTCGACTTCGAGATAGTCTATAATCAATAGATTTATTGGACAAAGAGTTTTTAACAGCGTGTCGTTTTTATGGACTGCATGTACGTTTAGTGACAGATGTTTTACCGTTCGATATAGTGGGGGTTTAAAGCCTATGGGGTGCTTTCTTGGGAACTTAACCTCTATTTGAAAAATTTTTCAAATTTTCATTTTTTATAACTTTTGATAAGCAACTTTAGAAACAAAATTTTTACATATCAGCATAAATAGAAGATTTTGTTGTTGCATATATAGTAATCAAAACTTCGTTTTTTCGAGTTTTGGTTTCTATTGACAGCGCTTCGAGAACGGTAGTTTTTTCTCAAGGGGGGGGGGTCTAAAATATCAAAAATGAGTTATAGGGCCAAGGTGACCATACAATTCAAGATGACTTCTTCGAAGAGATGTTTTTGTTGGTATGTTTCCCATGAACACCGGCAGTGAAGGGGAGGGATGATGATGCCTGACTTTGGAAGCCAGAATACCTTTAAAAATATAAGTAAAAAAAGTGAAAAATTCTCCTATGAAATTTTGGTAAAAGCTAAGTTCCCGTTTATATTTAGCCTCCTTCCATCCCAAGGATATTTCCTGTGGTGCTACTGATGTTTCACCAGCTCTGTCCGTTTTGCACCGGTAAGTATATGATTGTCATCATATTTCATATCCCCCCTCCCAACCTCCTTCTATATTTATTTGAAAATTCACACAGACTTAAGAAACTCAGGCACAAAAACGTTCTTTTTTAGGCTTAAGACACCCCTCCCCACCTATACATAAATTTATTGACCATCCTCCATAATAGCTTACACATAATTATACGCTATTGCTTCTAATTTATCAAACCTCAAAGGAATCAACTTAGTTACAGGAAGCTTAAAATAATTGTCTATATTAACCAGTTATTTCGTATGGAATACATGCATTCTTAGGAACGAGTTATAACCATCCGGTATTATTCACTTTGAAACTGAAATTCTCCATAGATATAGTTTTCCGATTATTTGGAATTGATTGGTTATCTTAGAACCTGTACACAATAGATTTTTGGCCCTCTTTGGGTTAAAATCAATTTTTTGCGCCACAAAATGGGTGAAACTACAACTTCACTGAGACACAGTCTCTTTGCTACTGAAAAGGGGCAGTGCTAGGCAGTAAAAGTATTATATCAATTTTAGTTCCCAAGAGCCCTATCGGACCATTGGTTTGGTACAATCACCACTGGTAAATAAAACCAAGCAAACAAATGAACACGCACCCGTGTCAAACCTTCTCGGAAAAAAAATCTGATGCAAACATCAAAAATAAGAAAAATAATAGGGAATTTTTTTCGTAAAACATTGGACATTTTTTGAATGAATATTTCTGCCCATGTCCAAGGGCCGTCCTCAGCAAAACATAAATATATAAAAAGAAGAAAGACTTACAACAACATACTGCCAATAAAAAATAAAATGATTTTTTTAAAACAGTCCCAGCATCCTTCCTCCTGGTTCAACTTTGCTGAAACAAGCAGCCTAGTAACCTAGTAAGAGACGATCACGTCCAGTGTTAAGAAATATAAAAACCCATAACTCCTAAAAAAAGAGTCTCATCAAAACAAAAGTACACCATTAGAACCGCTTTGTCCGGAGATAGTTGTTCAACGGCTCATTTTACTTAATATGAAGCCAAATGTAAGCTCTTACTTAGATTCACAGTGTTCCATTAGGGGTCGAATCAAAAGATCTTCGGTAAAATCCGTTGGTTCTTCAAGAGGGAATGATTCAACTGATCTTCGTAATGGATCGATAAAGTACCAAACGGATAATAGGACTATATCCACTGCAACAAAACCTATAAATTGAAGTTTCAAGTTTCAACATCTTTGTTTCTATCACAGTAAAGGAATAGTTTCCAAAACAGCCTAGTTTTACAGTAAAATGCCTTCTGTTATAGAACCCAAATGATGCTAGTTTTGACTATCTTCGAGCCTCATTTCTTTAAGCTATATTTTCCAATTTTGTTTACTAAAATTGCCTGTGACAGAATATCTTAGATTTTTTTTTTATACCGTTCATGGGAAATCTTTCTTGTCTCGGCTTCCCTAACGATTCTCACCAAGCTTTTAGAATTTAGTAATGTAAACTCTTTGGTCCCAGTATGCTTGTTAACATTTTGTCACGATCATATCACAAAAGGAGTTATCAAAAAGTGCTTTATGTCACCTCATTTGTGACATTAAATGAACTGTGAAGCATTTTATTTCTCAACCAATTCATGTATTTTTCGTCTAAAAAATACAATTTTGCCAGTAAACAGTAAAAACGGCGTATCTGCAACATTTTATGGAACTTACTTTGACACATCTCTGTAAAACCAACGTGTAGACACGTATATTGATAAAGAATAATGACAGACATCGTTCAATCAATCAATCGGTCAACCTTTTATTTTTAAATGTATGAACAAACGAAACAATTAACATGAACATTTCGACTCAAAGCAATGCTTGTACGAGTCACACCCGATATTAGTAAACAAATTTATATCACACTATGAAATGAAAAGAGAAGAGCTGATAACATAAGAGAGGGATAAAGAATTTGATCGGAAAGAATTGAAACAAGGTGGAGTCAAAGAAGGAGAGTGAGAGGATAAGATACAAAGCAAAAATCCAAACATTAACTCATGCAGTATCCAATACTGTGTAAGAGAGGTATCGTTTTGGAGTGTGCCAAATGATTTTACGGATTTAATAGATTCATTAATTGAGTTCCATACAGAAATACTTCTATAAACTGGAGAGTGTTGAGACCTTGTAAGCCTTCTTCTCGGTAGCATGAAATTGTACTTGTTGCGGCGGAGAGCTCTTCCTCGATGAATTGTGCTACAAAATTTGAAGTACCTGGAAAGACCTTGAGGAATTCTATTCGATATTGCCGAGTGTGCTAAACGCAGATTACTAAGGTTGATTATGTCTGTTATATCTATTGTTCCAGTGTCTCTGTATAGGTCTGTTGAGGGGTATAGCCTGGGGAGGCAATATGTGGCCTTGACTGCACGGTTTTGTGATCTCTTTAATGATTTTAGATGAGATTTGAATGTATCGCCCCAGACAGAACAGCAGTAGTTCAAGTAGGGGAAGACAAAAGCATTATAAAGCATTTTCATCATGTCCGCACTTAGAAGCAGGCTATCTCTATGTAACATTGATGTTTGCCGTGAGACTGTTGAAGACAGCTGGGATATGTGATGTTTGAACGAAAGAGAGGAATCTACAAATACGCCAAGGAACTTTGTGACTGTGGTCTGAGGAATGGGATTTCCATTGATTGACAGTGCAACATTGTGAGACAATGAGGAGTTTGAAGGAGCAGAAGTGAAGACTATGATGCAGCTTTTTGCAGCATTTACCTGTATTTTGTTTTGAAAACACCGGTCAGATATTTCGTCAAGAGTTTTTCGGGCCTTTTTTGCAGCAGACTCGGATGATTCAGCAGCAATGAAGAAATTTGAGTCATCAGCGAATAGTACTGGGTGTGCATTTGTAGTAAGACATGTTGTCAGGTCATTGATACATAAAATGAACAAGAGCGGTCCAAGTACCGACCCCTGAGGTATGCCAGGTTTTACCGGTAATTCTGGCGACACACTACCCTCCATAATTACACACTGCTTACGATCAGTCAGGTACGATGAAAACCACTCGTGAGCAACACCATATATTCCGAATGAATGTAATTTTGTGAGGAGCATTGAATGGCATACCGTGTCGAAAGCTTTAGTGAAATCCAGAAAAATCCCTAGTACCTTTTCTCCAACATCCTGGCTATTTAATATGTATTCAACTGAATCAACTAAGGCATGCAAAGTTAAATGATAAAGCCGAAACCCGTATTGACGGGGAGAGAGTAGCTGCTTGAAATCGAGGAATCTATATTCTATCTTATAGACCACTCACTCGAGGACTTTCGATATAACCGGTAGAATTGATGTGGGTCGATAATTAGAGATAAGACTCTTGTCTCCTTTTTTGTAGAGGGGAAGGACTTGGGCAGTTTTAAACACATTAAGATAAACTCGGGTTGCTAGTGAAAGGTTGACCAAGTGTGTAAGTGGAGCTACAAGACCTGCAGAGGTCTTCTTCAAGATATAATTGCACAGCCCAAAGGTGTCTTGGGTTTTGCCATTAGGCAGCTTACTGATAATCACTAATAATTCCTCTTTCGTACATGGTGCTAGAAAAAGACCTGATACTGTTCAACTGTGGGTTTTTTCAGGAGATGGGCCAGAAGCATGTAGAGATGTCTGATTAACGAAAAACTGATTAAAAGCATCAGCACGAGATTTGCTTGCTATTGTCTCACCACGCATATTTATTATTTCTCTAGGTATAGCCACCTTCTTCCTTTTTTAACAAATTATTTCATTAACAACCTTCCATACTTTCTTCAAGTTACTCTTACATTCATTTATTCTCTCCGCATAATACCGCCTTTTTGCATTATGTACTAATCCGTTTGATGTATTTCTGTACTTTATGTATGTCTCTCTCGCTTCAGGAGTTAAAGATTTACAAGCTTTCAGGTACAGTCTATTTATGTGTTTGGTAGACTGAAAGAGACCTTCCGTCATCCAAGGAGTTTTGGGAACACTTTTGATCCGACTTGTTCTTAGAGGAAAACACCGTTCTGTTAACTGTTTAAGCCGGCTCGTAAGTGCATTTGCTGCCATATCTTCAGAAGACGCATGAGTTACAGCAGACCGATCATTTGGTTTCAGGGTTTTAGTGAAGTAATCAATTTGTTTTGGGAAAAACTTTGATACTTGAAAACACGATTAGACGCTGAATTAGTGTACCGGCCTTCCCTTGTTTCGGGACCATTGTGATGACTGGGTAGTGATCGGAAACATCAGACGTTATAATATGCGAGGTAAAAGATATGTGAGGGTTAAAGTAAAGGAATATATTGTCAATCAGTGTTGCAGTATTTATAGCTGAACAATACCGTGTAGGAAAGAATACGGTGGGGAGAAGATCAGATGATACAGTTGTATCAAGGAACGAACGAAAGTTGGCGTCACCGTCAGTCGTCAGCAAGTTGATGTTAAAGTTACCCATAAGACATGCATTTTTACCTCGACCACATTCATTAATCTCCGACATAAGCAGCTCAACTTGCGAACAGAAAATGTCAGTTGAAAATGGCGGTGGCGTATAAAAAAGGCACACGAAATCTACTGAAGATGACTTTTCAAGAATTTCAATGACTATTGAGTAGACAGATCGACGACGTTTGACCACACCATTAAAAATTGATTCCAAGTCATCGCGGCGCTTGTAAGAGATAGAATCATTTACAAATAATGTAATGCCACCGGAGCACTTTGTTACGTACCCTGGAAGATGTATGGCTTCAAAACCGGGCAAACAGTATGGCGACATGTCATCTTGAGAAGACAGCCAAGTTTCAGTTAAACCAACAAAACTAGAAGAATTTTTCTTTTCAGAAGTGAATGTAAGAATATCATCCCATTTGTGTTTAATTCCTTGAACATTATGGCAGAAAAGATTAAATTTATCATTAGTAGAAATTACAGGAAGTATTTCATTTAATGCAGTAATTAAGGTTGGTGAAAAACCAACCTAAAGGTGGATTTTTGGATATATATTCGTGATTAATGATTATAAAACATAGAAATGGAAAACATCATTTGGAATGCGGTGTTAAATTTTGTTTCAAGAGCAATGCTAGCCGGAATAAAACATCAATTGATTATTAATCGCGCATTGGAGTTTTTCTCCAGAGATAATACACTGAGTGCGAAAGAATTGATCCTACAAAAATCTGGCCTATCAGACCCCTTCCGTAAATCAGTTAAAGATGAAGAAAATGTCCTGGAGATTGTGAAATTCTTTGCCAAATCAGCTAAAGAAAAGCGTCAACTTCTTACATTCGTCCTTTTTGAGCCCACCGAGGTCCCTCCATGCGGGGAAGAGATAAGTACATGTGTAACTACCAAAGTAAACGATATGTGCCGTCGTTTTGAAGGCTTCCATGGAACGACTGAATAAAGGTGACTTAAATCTTTTTAGTCGAACTAGTTTCCCTACCCAACCAAATGCCCCCAAAAAGCTGTCTTACTCTGTAGTTGTTACAAACCCTCCGCCACTGAAAACCCAATCGGAGCGGAAAGCGTTCATAGAATCTTCGTGTGGCGAATCCCTTGATGCTTCTAAGGTTGAGCTTAGACCAGGAAAAAATGGGTGGTGGGTAGCCATTGCGCAAAAAGCTACTACGGAGAAATAGGCACTCGGGATTAATAATCAAAACCAGGGTTCCAGTGCAAAAATCAGAAATCCCTCACACATCGGTATAGTTAAAGGGATTCTCGAGTCTCTTGGTGCTGAGGATTTACAAAGATTAATAGCCGGCTGTGAGAAAGCCGAACAATGTGGGAAATCACGAACCTTCAAGCTATATTTTTCAAGTAGAGATGCTTTTGATACCGCCGCTCAACTGACAATTAAAATTGATTTCGAGTGTTTCAAAACACAAGAATTTATTTTGCTCCCGAACCGTTGTTTTAATTGTCATGAAATCGGCCACGTGTCGACACAGTACAAAAATACCAAGAAATGCGGCCGTTGCGCCCAAAATTACCATGGTGCGACGAAAGAAATCCCGTGCCAGAACCCAATCTGCTGTTTGAATTGCCAAAGCACCAAACACACGTGTTACCATGCTAACTGCCCGTTGAACAAGACTTTGAAGCCAAAAAGCAAATCTGTTCGAAATGGTTGAACCCTATATTAAACAGAGCGTCTTGTCATGGAACGTAAATGGTAGTCTCAGTGCAATAATCACTGTGGTGGAACATCTTTGCCTTACTAAAGAAATCATATGCTTACAGGAACATTTTCTCTCTGCCGATAATATGAAACTACTGGATATAGTGCCATCACATGTGCTCCACTTTGTAGCCGCTAAAAGGCCCAGAAAACGAGGCCGCCCCTCAGGTGTACTTGCTACAATAATAGATAGACATACTAACTCCGAACTGTTTCCAAAATCTGACCATTTTCTTGCAGTTAAAGTGGGTGATACTGTCATTATTAATGTATACCTGCCGACAGACTATAGAGACGAAAGTTCTGAAACGAAGTTTGCTCTAGCATGCAGAAAATTGGGTAAATGTTTCAGTAAAATCAGAACCTCGCACCTCCATTGGGTTTTGTTGAGGGCCTTTAATTGTGACCTATTGAAAAGCGATAATCCACGTACGGCTCTGCTTCTTAGCCTGATTCCAAATGAAAGTGCTCTCTTACCAAAATCTGCTGATTTCACATATATTTACCCCTCAGGATCAGTGTCAAACCTGGATCATGTGCTCGTTTCCGGTAGTATTGCCAGTCGTGCAGTAAGTGTAAGCGTACTTAATGAGTTTGTAGTATCTGACCATTTGCCGTTGTCTTTCAGTATTATGGCTCCATTTAACCGTGCACGGGTAATCCAAGATTCTAAGTGGCGTACTGTGGTAGAATGGAATAAGATTGTTACACCCCAGTACCAGCATTGTATTGATAATATTCTCGCGAAGATAAAAATACCATTTTGAGCTTCTCCAGAATTCGGTTCCGTCTTCAATTAATGAAAATCGTATTAAGTGAAAAATATATGCGTCACTTATTTCACATGCTTTATTACAAGCAGAAAAGCAGTTTGTCCCTCGCACTAAACTACAAGTCGGATCCCAAGTGAAGGGCTGGTCCCAGAATTCTTTACTTGTTGAGGCTTGTAATAGGGCCAAATTCTGGCTAAGTATCTGGATAGATTGCGAGCGTCCCACAACTGGTATCGTAAACCAGATCCATTTGTCCACCAAACGCCGTTTTTCAAAAGAGCTAGATAAACATAGAGCTACTTTTCCTTCCAATTTTTCTGAAAAAAATTTTAATAACCCAGGACTTTTGTGGAAAAATTTAACACATAAACAAAAACAAAAGCCAAACCAGTCATTTAATATCCCTCCCGAACTATGGGAACAACATTTCTCCAGGGAGTTTTCAGAACCTGACCCAGTAATAGAAAATCCCTCCAAAATTACACTCGAAAACATACTTTCGATAGGGGACAAATCAATGTTTACTGTATCAGTTTAGGATGTTTATAATATAATTCGTGAAATTAAGAAACCTTTTTCAAGAGGTACAGATCATATTTGCGCCAAACACCTCCTATATGGAACCACTTTTCTTTTTTCCCACCTTGCCCTACTTTTCCAAATGGTGTTTACAAAAGGAATAGTTCCTGCCTCGTTTTCAACTGGCCGTCTTACTCCTGTCCCTAAAAAAAATAAACCCCTAAATAAGTGCTCGTCATATCGGCTAATAACGGTAGCTACAACTTTTTGTAAAATTTTTGAAAAGTTGATAATGCCTGAGCTGGTTATATGCCCCCACACCAATTTGGGTTCCAGAAAGGAATAGGGTGCACTCATGCACTGACGGCACTGTCGTCGGTCTTGATTGATGCTGATAAATTTGGAGAGCCGCTTATTCTAGGGAGCCATGATGTCAGTCGTGCTTTTGATTCGATAATTCACGCGCATATCCTCACTGAATTGTATAAACGCGGGGTCAGTACCTGTATTATTCATGCTTTGTATGATATGTATAATCATTTAAATGTCATTGTTGATCTGCCTCATGGAATAATTACAAAGATAACTATACCTGTTCGTCACGCAGCAAGGCAAGGCCCCCTTACATCCCCAATTGTGTTTAACAACTATATTCTCGACGCACAATCTCAAGCAGTTTCTTCCTGTATTTTAGAAGGGATAGATGCGTCTCTTATCGCGTATGTGGACGATGTCTTTAACCCCAGCCGAACGGTACTGGCGTTTGAGAAAAAAATTTTCCATTTTGAGTCGAGTCGTTAAATCTTAAATTTAACGCTGAAAAGTCAGAAGTGGTACTATTCAACTGGGGCCCAGTTCCCAAAGGATTTAATATTGATCTTAATGGAGTATTGGTTGCTCCTAAATTTGAAATGAATTATCTTGGCCTCCCAATCTGTAACTCGCTTAAAGCAACTAAAAAGCTTCGCATTCACCATTTCCAGCGCCGGACGTTCAGTGCCTACGGCGGCATAGTTTCCAAAAAACTCCGTTTTAATCGCCAGCTGCTAGCCAAATTATATAACTCATATGCGCTCCCGAATTTTTTATACCTTGCACCTTTTTGGCGTACCTTTTCGGCAACGGAATTGAAGCAACTCCGACGAATTTATTACCGGTATGCTAAATATCTTCTCAGCCTCCCCCCCCCCCTGGGCAAGTAATTCTTGGGCCAATAGGAAATACGGTCTAATTGACCCCAATGCTGCCATCGGCAGATGCATTGCAGCTTACAATAGGGGAATAAATGGACACCCATGGTGTCCCATTTTAAATCAATAGGTCCTTCACGTTTACTGTTTTTGTGTTTGCTATATATACTGTATGATTGCTTGGTTTATTATTATGCTTGTACGCTTGTTCCATAAGTTTTATCCTTGTTTTATTCTTGCTTGTCTATGTTCTTGTTTTATTGGCTAGTGCTGTCATTTTCTGGTTTATTACTATGCTTGTGCCATTGTTCTATGAGTTTTAATTTCGTTTTATTTGTCATTATCCGTCTGTTTCTTTTGCTTTTGTTTTTTCTTTTCTTCTTCTTTTCTTCTTTTTTTTATACTCCGTTTCATCATTGTATTTCAACGGGTTATAAATAAATTCAATTCAATTCAATATGAACAGGACGAGGCATTCACCCTGTCTATCATGGGATCAGTAGCTGACTCGTCATCGCATCCTGGCATATTGAGATATACGGTTTTAAGCAGGGACTGTTCAGTTAAGAATGAAAAATCATTCATCGTCGAGATCAACGATGTTTTTTATTTTCATCAATTAGACTAAATAATGATAGTGGAGGAAAATAGTAATAACAGGAGTGTTCCGGTGTTTGTAGCATTTCGTGATGATATGTGCTGATGATGACTTGGCCAAAAACAGGCAACCCTCACGTGAAAAAATCTCTGTTCCTTCCACCCCCCCCCCCTTTTTTTGAGTCTGAGAAATCCGACTGTCTATCACAACAAGAAAAGAGGAATAAGCAGGAAATAGAGCAGGAAAAGCATAAGCAGGATAAGAAGTAGAAAGAGAAAAAGAAATGAGAAAGAGAAGTAGAAATAGAAAAAGAAACTGATAGCACTAAGGTAGAAAAGCAACAATGTTACAAATTAATTACATCCATGAATATTATTATCAATACACTTTCTTAGTTTTAAATGCCCCCGATCGAAGTATCAAGATATCTTTTCAAAATGATAATCTCATCCTTATTTGACACTTTACTGGCACTTCTGGGTCCGGTTTTAACCATAACATTTCCATCAGTGGTCCAGACATTTTTCAGTCCAAATTCAGTTTTTGCGCATGCGAATAACTCACGTTTAGTTTTTGATTCAGTGACAGACATTCTAGACCCCTTGAGTTGCTTCCTATTTTTTAAAATTTGCGACCGAACTTCTAAGGTTTGAAAGTCTCAACTACAGTCGGTCTTGGCAGATTTGACACTTTGCGTCCTATTCTTATGGTAAAGACAATATCAGAGGCATCTAAAGGAAAGCCCGGAAATTTCTGCGCACATAGTTCCATAAGTTTGTTTTCTACGTTCTCCTTGATAACAGTGTTCGTTGTGACTTCTTCTTCGAGGCCGAAAAATATCAGTTGGTTACCTAGCGACGCTTGTGAAAGGGTCTCATTGTGATTGTCTATTGTCCCTTTAATTTCACTAACTGAAGCTTTAACAGCATTAGTAGCTAGATCGATATCGGAAACGGACTTCTCAAGGGATTTTAAACGCCGGTCAAGTTCACAGAACTTGTCTTTCACCATTTTCTCAAGATCGAGGGACAGACTCATGGTGGAATCACACTTTTCGATGGTGGACTCACTATGTTTTGTTCTCTGATTTACAGCACCCAGTTTGATTACAGCTGTTTCATCTTCTTGGCCGATTTTTAAGTCCAAGTCCTTTTTGATTTTGTCAACCCACTGTTTTATTTTAACCTACAGTTGGTTTATTTGGTTTGTCAGTATGATTAATTGTTCTTCCGGACTTTCGTTGCCTGAGAACTTCCCTTCTGAATCAGAGCGTATTGTTCTACCATCTGCTGTTAGAATCTGCAACTTTCTTTTATCCGAACCAGACACTTTACTTGCCATTTTCTTTCCTTCAGCCGCCTAACCAATTCTTCTTCCTTCGAATCTCTCTAGGCAACTTATTGATTATGTTTTAAATAATGTCCTCAATAGGCACAAAATAATAAAATAATCTTTAATTGCCCCTTTCAAAATTATTGGGCTAGACGGTCTGAAAATTATTGGGCTAGACGGCCATCATTCAGCCATCCTTTATATTTTCCTTCAACACCTTCAGAAAATTATGTTTAAAAAAAACACGAAAACTTACTGGCAAGGGGGGGCAATTAAATCCCCCATTTTCCAAAAGTGCCTTGCAATAAATCACGTCCACCAGCGGTTAGTTAGCTTATCCAATAATTAATTTGTTTATCCAATAGATAAACGCCAATAGATATCCAACGTCACAGTGTACTTGGCACGGAACACAGTATAGGTAAATTTTCGAACTTGCTCTGTTGAATGCTAGTTGCTAACTAGCGTTGAAACAAAACTAGCTCAAATTAAATGACTTGTAATATTTTCCGATATCTGAAGAATTCTAACAAACTATCGCTTGGCTGAAAACAATTTTCGTTGAATTTCAAGCATTTTTTTTTTTTACAGCGTCGGTGAAAAAATAAATTTTTTGTTTGTTTTAAGTTTCAACTTTGCCCATTGCTTCCATCAGAAAAACTCTTTTAAGTAATCTCATTAAGAATTGATTCAGAACTGATAGTTATTCAATAAATTTGTCTAAACACAAAAACTTGTTTTGAACACGAACTTTTCAGAGCTTGAAAAAAGGTATGCCTTTATGACGTCATCCTAAAATCCTCTATAGGCCTATATAGATTTAATTTCAGCAGGCAATTTTGGTTATATTGTAATTCTCAATAAGTTTTAGGACATTGTAATGAACTTTTCCCATTAAATAAGTTTTTGAATAAAAAGTAAAAAGCTACCTTAAACCAAAAATGAACAGAATTAAAGTCGAGTATTTTTCTAAGCGTAAAATACCACAAATCACGATCAATAAATAAATGAAACCCAAAACGAACAGAACGTACAATAAATATCCGAGTCAAATCCAAATAAGAAAAAACTGATATGAGTAGGACTGACGTCCCACATGCCTTCTGAAGACCAGAACATAATTTACACTAAAAAATAATCCTTTAAATGGGGGTAAGTCCATTTATTTAGACAGTGAAAACAGGTCCAAAATTTTAGATATTTCGATCACATATGCAGCGATCGTCATCAGTAGAAATATTCTACCGGTGATGATAGCTACTGAATACTCTACTGATGATGAGTATTTCTACTGATGACGATTGCTGTATATGTGATCAAAAGATCTAGACTTTTGTACATGTTTTCACTATCGAAATAAATGTATTTTATCCCCATTTAAACGATTATATGTTCGTCATAGAGAAGCAGTGTGGTTCTGGGAAAAGGATACCTAATTTAAGGTATTACGTCGAAAATAATTTGCACTTTACTAAAAAGAATCCTCATGTCCAGCTGGATGTTTCTATTTCTCGTAATACCAAAAAAAACACCGTCATAACCAAGATTACTGAAAAAAACGAATAAATATGGATTGACACTTTACTATACATAAACTGATATTAATTCCTTAAAATCTTAATAATTTTGGATTTATTAAAGTTAAAAAAGCAAAAACATTTAAAACATGTTTTTTTGCGTTAAAGTGCAAATTATTTTCTAATCTTCAGAAGGCATGGGGGTTGTCAGCCCTATGTGATATACATCTGTCAAGAAGTAAAATATTCGCAGGCGCCCTTCCTCCGTTGTCAGAATCTTGGATCTGCCATTGGTAAGCTTCGAAGACCGTAAAATATTAAACTGTGTGTTTTTTTTTGTTTTTTTAGTATTTCAAGTGTCAGTGTTGAAACTTTTACGCGGTTCAAACTAGCAGCAGAGCCAGTCGAACGTCAGGCATAACAAAGGAAACAAACCGTAGCGTATGCTCTTTTGTGAAGATCAGAGAAAATGTTCTGCCATTTTATCCCCAAATGAATACTAGACGTCTCTTTCCTCATTCCTACCAATCTCCATCCTGAAGGTTTCTGCTCAATCCTACAGACAGGCAACAAAGCAAGACAGACTTGCAAAAACTATCCATAAATTTCGTTGCAATTTACATTAAACCTTCTGAGAGTAGTTTTAATGATACATACTTGTTGGCTTTTAAGCTTCAGGAACCCGTTGTAAAGTATCGCACGGTTATTTTCAGATTAGAAGATTAGCTGAGATTTTTGAGCACTTACCAATTAACTCCTTATAGGAATTTTCTGTGCATTGGTGTTGCCTTGCACAGAAAAAACCGAATTTTTACGAATTTGTGTTTCAAGGTGTTCAGGAAAAGTTTTCTCGCCTTTTTTCAGGCCCTATTTTCTGGCATACTTTTTTTTTCTATTAGGGTCTCTTTAGCTAAGAAAAACTTGCATATATAAGTTCCAAGCATGCCAGAAAATAAAACTTTTTAGCCGGTTTTCTAGTACCATTATGAGAGGGGCTCGTGCTTCTTACTTATAAATGTGCTTTTACATCAAAGCTCCCTTGTTCTGTGACTTTTGGTAGGACGTAGATTTCAAGCCGTTCAAAAAAAAAGTTTGTTGGCCCTTTTGTAGGGGACCACTTTTAAGTGAACTTGTACGTTTTTCCCTATTTTGTGCAGTAGTGGTTCCCTTGCCGCAATCACTTCCAGTTAGAAGTTTCAAGCCGACCGGGAAAATTTTTTGACCTTTTATCAACCTCATTTTCAGGGAGTATGTGTCCCTGGTTTAGTTTTTTAACTCATTAGGGTTTGTGAGCACAGTTGAGCGCTAAAGTTCTTTCTATAGTTCTATGTTGTTGATGTTCATAGTTCATCAGTTCTTTATTATCACAGTTTTGTATTATCTCACTATCTTCTTTATAATCTTGAGGAAAACACTAACCTAGCACTACTTCACAGTCAATGCTATTTTAGGGATATATACAAAGATTGCTATTAAGCTTGAGCTCACCTAGAGGGATCAAAGCAGGTGACGTCATGTTTTGCTGTCTTTTTTTCGGTTTTGCTTTCGAATTGACAACGATCATACGGGCTTTCCAGACCAATGCAAATAGACTTCCAAACCCAAAAGAGAATCCTGTAGCTAAAGTCCATGCTCTTCCTTGGCAAATCCAGGGAAACTGAACTTGATTAACTAAACGACCATCTATTCCAAGAAGAACAACAGCGAGGAAAAGAAGAATCACGCCAACCAATAAGAAAGTTAAGCAGCCAAACTCGGATGTGACAATTGATCTACAAACAATATTTAGATTCTTTAACCAAGTGATTGACGAATAAAAGCAAAAATATTATTTGCAAGAGAGTATCATATCTAAGTTTTACAGTTACATCTTACAAATCTCAGTTTTGTTCTAGCAAATATCTGTTGAATTAAACATGTAATAACGTTACTTATAAATTCTGCCTTTTGTAAATAAGACAAGTCGAAAATTACTGCTGGGACTTTCGATAATTGGTAAAGGTGGCAACCAGCGGAAAAATTTCCCATTCAAAACTTAAAATAAGGCACTGCTGATATGTGCTCGTTTCCCAAAACAGAAACCTTACATTTCATACTGGAAAGGGCGTTTTGTGCTCTTAATACTCTCTATTGGTCTTTTTTTTATCAGGAATATTTGTAGATTCGGTATACATCCAAATACAGCCTATTATTTGTTCTTTTTTCTTCTTCCTTAAAGCTTCAAGAAATCTACTCCCGTGAAAACCTCTGCGACCTCATTTTTGCTTTCTTATTTAAATTATAAAATATTTCTTATTTTTTTTTTCTTCAAAACCAAAAAAATATTAGAAAGCCCAGTAGTTTCAAGCAAGACTATATACATGTTAATCAGCCCGCCAAACACTTCGCGCTAAGTATTAGAAACAATAAGAAAATAATTAAGCTCTTAGAAAATAAAATTAAATCACTCTCTGAAATAGCAAAAATACGAAGCACTTCTTATGTAGCAGCACCCTAGCTTCAATTTTAAGTTTATTTGCAGACGACAATGTCTTTTTTGTAAACTCATGAGTCTTTCTCTGCTGTAACTCTAAGGACGATAATAGTATGAATCACAAATTGTCATATATTTTTCGTCAATACCGACGGAGGGGATGTACAGCTCTACTTGTTTAGCCCTCTTTTCTTCTCTAACACTAGATTTGAATATCCCTTACCCCATGCTCCCTTCCTGTCGTACAACAGAACCTAAAAGTATCAACTCCATCTTCCATGCTTCTTAAACAAAAAGTTAGAGATCTTGCATTTCGGTGACCGAGAAAAACATAGCGTTTTTTAATTTACCATCACGCAATACTCCATCAAAGTTTCAACTTAATCCTTTAAGCAATTATTTTCTGTTTTCAAGATATTGCAGATATAGTGTTTAGATAACCTAGAGGCACGTACTACCTTTTGATTTCGTTCAACATCTGCCTCAATAATCCTTGAAAGTTTCAATTTCATGTCTTTAGCCATTCGTGAGACATTACAGATGCGTAGATTTGACAACATGGCAGCACAAAGTGTCTTTTGGTTTATAACCCTACTTAACCATGCACAAATGATCAAGATCAAACGAGCTCATTGTACAAAAAGTTACTTTTGTCTGGATTGGAGATGAAAATTGCTTAGCTCCTTCCCTCTCACCCCAAAACTAACTTTGAATCTTCTTTGCCCTATCCTGCTCCTTCCTTTTCCCACTATACCTGGCTCTTTATGCTAAATTTTAGAATTTAATCAAATTATTTAAGAATGACTCCTGATACACAAGGACCATTTAATTAGAATAATAAGCTTTTCACAAATTCAAAAAAACACATTAGCGTAAAGACCGAGGTACTGAGGAGCGGCAACCCCCTCATATACGTAATAATTTCTGTTCGTTTTAAGTTTTAATGATGCTCCTTACTTTCAGTTGAAAAAACTTGTTTTTTTTTAAATTTAAATTTCTGATAGTTTATTAGTTAATGCTAGGAAATCCAGATCCCCTCCCATGGAAAATTCACTTCCACCATGAAAACTCCTCCATACAAAGATCCTCCCACGTAAGCACCCCCACCATAAAATTCCCCTCGAATGTATTTTTATACTTCTCAATAGCCAATAGTATATGTTAGCAATGGGGAAAGTTCATAATTTGCAGCCCCTCCCCAGGGTCTGTGGGAGGTCATGTCATCCTCCAAGACATAGTTATTAGATCTCTCGACCAGGCTGAAAAAGGCTATCTCAAAATTTTGATCGGACAGATTTGGGTAACAAAAAGGGGTAGCTGCCCTCAAATATTTTCGGTCCCTTAAAAAGGACACTAAAACTTTTGATTTCTGATCAAGTGAGCCCTCTCCCGATCTTCTAGGATCACTGGTTCAATACAATCATACCCTGGGGAAAAAAAAATTAACACGCATCCGTGATCTTGCTTCTGGCAAAAATTCAAAATTCCACATTTTTGTATATAGGAGCTTGAAACCTCTACAGTAGGGTTCTCTGATATCCTGAATCTCATGGTGTGATGAAGATCATTTGATTTCTTAGTGGTGTTTCCCCCTCCCTTTTTCAAAAATTAGGCAATTTTTCTCAGGCTCGTAACTTTTGATGGGTAGCCTAACATTAAACTTCATGAATTTTACATATTTTGAATAAGCACCAAAATTCGATTCTTTTCATATGTCTATTATTATCAAGACTTTGTTTCTTACAGTTTTGGTTAATATTGAGCCGCATCGCTCCTTACTTACCGCTCGTTGCCACGAACTGTTTGAAAGTACCCAAGAGTTTCAACTCCGTCCTTTAAGATGTTCGCAAGATATTCCGAACGTGGTATTTCGATGAATTGGATAACCACATAGCGTCTTTTAACCTACTTCTCCCCTCCCCCTACCTGAGGCAAAGTTTGAGTTTCATATGGCTCATTCCTACCCCCCCCCCTTCTACAATATTCTCTCAAAGTTTCCAGTGGATACCTTAAGCCATTCCCGAGATTTGTAAATAATCTGAAAAATCATGTGCACGTAGCATTTTTATTTGCCTGGGTACTCGCGTAGTTTCGAGAGTATGCTCTTAAAAATACTGGCATAGTGAACGACCCGTGAAAACTTACTCGAAATACAAAAAATCAGGAACAAAAAGCTTTTGGCCCATTTCCTGGCCCTTTGCCCCTTTTCCGTCCCACAACAAATATTTGATCCTTTTGACTCAGAGAACGATCCCCGAAAGTTTTGAGCCAATTATTCACCAACATCAAACAAGTCCCCCTTCCCCTTTCCATCGAAATTCTATATTTAAATTAGACAAATCCTTCTCAGTAAACTCCAATTCACTGGCGAACCCCCAAAAGGCCGGGGGAGTCCACAAGGGATTCTTTTGTAGGGCATAATTCCACCAGTTAGGAACCACTGATATAGAGTAATACATAGTCTCTTTTGGTCTACATGTTACACCAAAATCGAGTGAGTTTATCCGTCGGTCTTTCGGGTTTATGGATAACGTTAGTCTAACTCCGAGGTAATCTGCAGCTTAGTTACTTTAATCACTGCTCAAACAGTTTTTGTTCTTGTTACGATAAAACTTTTGCATTGTCTGTTCCTCGAAATATTTTTTCTTACTTTTTCTATTCTACTAATTTTCCTTACATTTTCTTTTCTTTCTTCCTTACGTTTCATTTTCTCTTTTCCTTGCTTTTTCTTTCCTTTTTAATTTTTCCTTTTCTTTTTTTATTCTTTTCCTTCTCTTTTTGCCTTACCATTCCCTTTTTCTTATTATTCCCTCTTTTGCCTTTTCTTTTCCTTTTCTTTTTTTATTTTTCCTTTACTTTTTTTCCTTACTTGTACTCTTCTTTTTCCATTCTTTTCTTTTCCTTCTCTTTTTTAAACTTGTTTATACTTTTCGCAATGCTTAGTCTCTCCTTTCTTCCGTACTTTTTCTTTTCTTTTTTCTTAATTCTCCTTTTCGCACTTTTTCTTTCCTTTTTTTCTTAACTTTCGTTTTCATTTTTCTGACTTTTCTTTTTTCTGTTTTTTTCCTTACTTTTACATTTATTTTTTCTTACTTTTTATTTTCTATTTTTCATGCTTTTCTTTTCTTTATACATCGGTCTTCCTTTTTATATACTTTTCCTTTGCTTTTATATTTACCTTTCTTTTCTTTTTTCTTACTTATTCTCTTCTTTTTCCATTCTTTCCCTTTCCTTCTCTTTTTTCATACTTTACCTATACTTCCCATAATGCTTAGACTCTTTTTTTCCGTACTTTTTCTTTTCTTCTTTCTTACTTCTCCTCTTTTCACATTTTCTTTCCTTTTTTTTAGCTTTTGTTTTTTTCTGATTTTCTTTTTCTTTTTAGCTTAATCTTGTATTTTTTTTTACCTTTCTGTTGTTTTTCCTTACTTTTACATTTCTTTTATTTTACTTTTAATTTTCTTTATTTCATGCTTTTCTTTTTCTGTTTTTCATGCTCTGTCCTTCTTTTTTACATACTTTTCTTTTTCTTCGTTCTTTATTTTTCCTTTTATTTTTCTTATGTTTCCCTTCCTTTTTATTTTCCTACATATATGGACCGAAAGAGACTTTTTCTTTCATACAAAAGTTTTCCACCTCTCTGACGAATAAAAACAAATAAAAAGGATCAGGCAGCAGAATCACTCAAATATGGCTTCATACCCCAGAATAGTAACTTTTTCAAAAGATACATGTGTTATATCTTATCTTGTAAAAAGATACGTGTATTATATTATCTGGTATATAAAGATATATTTTGGTAAAAATGCATTTTCTTTTTAAAATATTATGTTTTGTTAAGTAAGCTATTTATGGTTGTAGTCTACCTTCAATGGCTTCATTTCAAAAGTATACTTGATGACATTACAGACAATCAGGCAACATAATCCACTAATTGTGATATCGTGGTTGCAGTGATAGCTGCAATCATATCCCTTGTCTCAAAGGAAAATAACGCATAGGAAAAAGCGTTCGGCTGTTTTTTAACTGGAGTAAAGACCGAGCCAAAGTAATCAGGCAGCAGATTCACTCAGATATAACATCATGCAAAATATAACATCATCTTTTACACGAAAATGCAGTTTTTAGTCAAAAAATGGATTTCATTTTTAACATTTTTTTTTTTAATACAAAGCACATATATATATAGTAATTTCCTTTAAAATGAACTCTTAAAAGCTCTCTAGGAGGTTCCAGTGCTAGCTACGGAGGAAAAAAAGGAAAAAAGAGGACAGATCAGTGCTACCCATGCAAAAAATTCATCTTCCTTGTTGTTCAAGCCGGGGTAAGTTTCCTGTGTGAGTTTTTGGTCAAAACGATTCCAATAGTGTTTTTTTTTATCTTACTTACGTCAGTTAGTCAGACGTAAAGACTTTTTTACGTCATTTTTAGGGGGGTTTCAGGCCATTTTTCAAAATCTTCATAAATTTGTTTTCGAAATAACATTTTAGTACCATGACTAATCGGCATAATAGTTACAATTCCTATGCTATCCCCACATGGCATTTTTCCCTCAATAGCTAGTTTATTAAAACGTGTTTTTAAACTTTTGGTTAACAAGGGCCGTAGTTCGTTCTTTGCCAGGTTGAGGCTACCGCTGCAACCTTAAAAATGGAAGGCTTGCATTACAGCCTTTGCCCTAGAGGCTACGGGGGTCATTTAATCTCTGGGGGCTTATTTATTGTACCATTTGGCTATTCTAAACAAAATGGCTATCTTAAAATTTTGATCAGATGTCTTTTAGGGTTATGGGAGTCTAAGATTTTTTTAATTTATTTCAAAACGTGTATCAAAACTTCCAGTTGCTACCAGGAGTGGTTCGCTCTTTGGTAGATTACAGCTATTACTGCGACCTCTTTTTTGCTGATTAATCTCTTTTAGTTTCTGTTCTTGCGTGATTTTTTTTTTGTCTTTAAACGAAACAAAACTTAGCTGAATCAAAGTTTGTTCTGCGGAGCACACTCATAAGAATTTTCCATATCAGGTTGGAAAATGAGATTGGAAGAGGTCGTAAAAAATGATTTAAAGGAAATCGGAACTTGATAGGAGGGGTTTTAAGAATGAAGCTTCGAATAGACTTGGGTCGAGGAAAAGTGTTTGTGGCCGTGTCGGCCCCATGGTTTTTTGTGCTAACTTCAATGGTTAGCAGTACAAATAGTAGTATTAGTAGCACTATCAGTAGCAAAATAGTATGGAATTATAATCCCTAAGAAAGATTCATCAATTTAACATTTAGTGAGCACGAATGTCACTTGTACTTCTTGCTAGACACAAAACAAACAGTAAACGTGCAAGTTGAGATCTACCTGTGGTCTTTGAAAACTAAATTAACAATGAGTATGACACAGGCAGTCGCAGCTCCAATTGTTGCTACAGCAGTCATTGCGCTGAAAAGTGGACCTGAAACAGTCCTCAATACTTCTTTGATTATTGTTCTATCTTGGGGTACCTTCCCTCCAAAAAATCGTTCCTTGTGCAGCCAAGTCAAATTGTCGGTCTGAGTGTCATAATATGCAAGCTGTACGTATTTTCCATCTTGTAGCTGTTCTACCATAGTCAAAGCTATACGCTCGCCTTTGAAGTTAAAGGCAACGCTACCCTGAAATAAGTATGGTTCTCAGGTGAAAAGAAAAAATTAATACAAGAGATGCATTTGAAACGAAGTTTGAGTGTCTTTTGCTGAAAAGTTTGATTAGAAATTATCAAGCATGAAAGAAACCATTAAGAAGTCTATTCTATATTGTCAACAACATAAAGAAAGTGAAAAAAAAAACAGTGATAGCTTTGATATAGGTTTGTTATTTCGTTATTATTTGGTTTAGTTGTTGTGTAGTAATTAGCTAGGTTAGATGATGGAAATGAATAAGATAGACATAAAAAAGAATAGGTAATGAAGACTGAATCAGGAGTGTTTGTTACTTTTGTTTTTTCATAATAATGCTCGAGCTATTGGTGTCAGTGAAGAGCAGTGTGGGCGCAATATATTATTTGTTTTTTTTTTTGTTTTTTTTTTTGGTATTTTGGTTTTAGACCAGGGCACTTCGTATCGAAGGATTGTCGTAGAAACTTCGAAAAGGGCTCATTCGATTGGAAATTGGAAGGGCTAGCACCCTTTTTAAGAGTCGAAAGTGATTTGAGGGACACTAATACTCCTTCCAGGCCCACCATTTTCCCAAACCCATCCAATCAAACTTTTGAGAGGTTGGAAGCATCGGAGGTTGGATACCCCCCCCCCACACACACACACCTCGTTATTTCCCGAAATACATCTGATATAAATTTCGAGAAGGTCATTTACTGTAGTAGAAACTCCAAAAAGAGCTCATTCGATTGGAAATTGAAAGAGCTAGTGCCCTTTTTAATAGTCGAAAGTGATTGGAGGGAAACTAACCCCTCCTCCTGCACCCATCATTTCCCCAAATACGTCCAATCAAAATTTTGAGATAAAAATTTTGTTCAACGACATTGACAGGTCCGGAAATTATATCTTTGAGGATGACCCCCCCCCCCACAGCCCTCAGGGCAAGGGTTATAAGTTTTGCCCTGGGGCATATAAAGCATATATAGAAAGTGTGATCGTATAAACTACGGAGGAAGCTCATTGGATTGGTAATCAGAAGTTCTTGTAACTTTTTTAAGATTCAGAGTAATCGGAGGGTGGATACCCCCCCCCACACACACACACACATACACATACCTCGTATTTTTCTGAAATACGTCTGTTAATAATTTTGAGATAGCCATTTGTTATCGCAGAAAATTCGAAAAGAGCTTATTCGATTTGAAATAGAAAGGGCTAGTGCCCTTTTTAACAGTCAGAAGAGATTGGAGGGCAACTACCTAGAGATTCCCGGCCTACCGTTTCCCCAAACACATCAGATCAAAATTTTGAGATAACCATTTCGCTCAACGTAGTCGGAAGGTCTGGAAATTATGTATTTAAGGATGACAACCCCCCCTACAGCCTTCAGGGCAAGGGTTGTAAGTTATGCCCTGGGGCATGTAAGGTTAATATAGAAAATGTGATCGTATAAACTTAGGAAATGGACTCATTGGATTGCTAATAAGAAGTTTTAGTGTCATTTTAGAGATTCAGAGTGATGGGAGGGGGGATACCCCCCACACCTCGTATTCTTCTGAAATGCATCCAATAGAAAATTTTAGATGGTTGTTTGTTGTCGTAGAAACTTTGAAAAAGGCTCATTCGATTGGAAATTGAAAGGACTAGTGCTCTTTCTAATAGTCGAAAGTTATTGGAGGGCATTTAACCCCCTCCCACGCCCACCATTTCCCCAAACACATCCAATCAAAATTTTTTAGATAGCCTTTTTGTTCAACGTAGTTGATAATTGAAAGACCCGGACATTATGTTTTTGAGGATTCCAACCCCCAGATTCCTCAGGGCAAGGGTTGTAATTTATGCCCAGGGGGCATATAAGGTATATATAGAAAGGGTAATCGTGTAAACTTTGAAGGGAGCTCATTGGATTAGTAATAAGCAGTTGTAGTGTTCTTTTTAAGATTCAGAGTGATCGGAGAGTGGATACCCCCCTCCCATACACACACACGCACCTCGTTTTTCCCCGAAATGCATCTGATAGAAATTTTGAGATGGTCATTTGCTATGGGGGAAACTTTGAAAAGAGCTCATTAAATTGGAAATTGAAAGGGCTAGTGCCCTTTTTAATAGTCGAAAGTGATCTAAGGGCAACTAACCCCCCCTCCACGCCCACAATTTCCACAAAAACATCCAATCAAAATTTTTGAGATAGACATTTTGTTAAACATGGTTAAAAGGTTCGGAAATTATGTATTTAAGGATGACAACCCCCATACGGCCCTCAGGACAAGGGTTGTAAGTCATGCAACGGGGGAATATAAGGTTTATACAAAAAAGGTGATCGTATAAACTTCAGAGGGGGCTCAGTTGAAAATGATTGGAGGGCAACTAACCCCCTCCCATACCCACCGTTTCCCAAAACACATCCAATCAAAATTTAGAGATAGCCATTTTGTTCAACATAATTGAAAGGTCCGGAAATTGTGTCTTTGAGGATGACAACCCCCCATACCCCTCAGGGCAAGGGTTGTAAGTTATACCCTGGGGGCTTATAAGGTATATATAGAAAGAGCAATCTAAAGACTTTAGAGGGGGCTCATTGGATTGGTAATCAGACGTTGTAGTGCTCTTTTAAGATTCAGAGTGATCAGAGGGTCAATCACTCAGTCAATGATCGGAGGAGTTATCATAGGCAGCACAATAGAGCTGCCTAAGAAAAGAACGATGTTGGCACAATTTATTATTTATTTTTTGGTTTTGACCAGGGCACTTAGTATCGAAGGAGTTGTCGTAGAAACTTCGAAAAGGGCTCATTCGATTGGAAATTGGAATGACTAGTGCCCTTTTTATTTCATATATGGTCCTTTTTCATATATGGTCGAAAGTGATTGGAAGGCAACTAACACCCCTTCCAAGATCACCATCTCCCAAAACACATCCAATCCAAATTTTGAGATAGCCATTTTGTTCAACATAGTTGATTTCCAGATGGAAATCATGTTTTTGACGAGGACACTCCCCCACACCCCTCAGGGCAAGGGTTGTGAGTTATACCCTGGGGGCAAATAAGGTTTTTATAGAAAGCCTTATCGTAGAAACTTCAAAAAAGGCTCATAGAATTGGAAATTCAAAGGGCTATTGCCCTTTTTAAAGCTTGAAAGCTATTGGAGGGCAACTAATCACCCTCCCAAGCCCACCTTTTCCCCAAACACATCCATTCAAAATTTTGAAATAGCCATTTTGTTCAAAGTAGTTTAAATTTCTGGAAATTAGGTCTTTGAGGATGACACCCCCTCCCCAACCCTCAGGGCAAGGGTTTTAAGTTATACCCTGGGGGCATATAAGGTATTTATAGAAAGTGTAGTCGTAGAAACTTCCTAAGGGCGAGGTTTGTAAGTTATTCCCAGGGGGCATATAAGGTATATATAGAAAGGGTAATCAAATAAACTTTGAAGGGGGCTCATTTGATTAGTAATAAGAAGTTCTAGTGCCCTTTTTAAGAATCTGAGTGATCGGAGGGTGGAAACCCCCTCCTCCACACACACCTCATATTTTCCCGAAATGAATCTGATAGAAATTTTGAGATGGTCATTTGTTGTCGGGGAAACTTCGAAAAGAGCTCATTCGATTGGAAATTGAAAGGGCTAGTGCCCTTTTTAATAGTCGAAATTGATCGGAGGGCAACTAACCCCCCTTCCACGCCCGCAATTCCCACAACCACATCTAATAAAAATTTTGAGATAGCCATTTTGTTCAATGCGGTTGAAAGCTCTGGCAACTATGTCTTTGAGCAGGACACTCCCCCACAGTCTTCAGGGCAAGGGTTATAAGTTATGGCATGGACGCATATAAAATTTTTATTGAAAGCTTTGTCGTAGTAACTTGAAAAAGGGTTCATTCGATTGAAATTTCAAAGAGCTAGTGCCCTTTTCCATAGTCGAAAGTGATTGGAGGGCAACTAACCCCCCTCTCACGTCCATCTTTTCCCCAAACACTTCCAATCAAAACTTTTAGATAGCCATTTTGTTCAACGTAGTTGAAAGTTTTGGAAATTAGGTCTTTGAGGATGACAACCCCCTCCCACAGCCCTCAGGGCAAGGGTCAGAAGTTATGCCCTAGGGATATATAAGGTTCTTATAGAAAACTTTGTCGTGGTAACTTAAAAAAGGGCTCATTTGATTTGGAATTGAAATGGCTAGTGCCCTTTTTAATAGTTGAAAATTATTTGAGGGCAACTAACACCCACTATTGCCCCAAACATATACAATCAACATTTTGAGATAGCCATTTTGTTCAACGTAGTTAAAAGTTCTGGAAATTATGTCTTTGAGGATAACAGCCCCCCCCCCCACAAGCCCTAAGGGCAAGGCTTGTAAAATATGCACTAGGGATATATAAGCTTTTTATACAAAGTGACGTTGTAGAAACTTCAAAAAGAGCTCATTCGATTGCAAATTGAAAGGTTTAGTGTCCTTTTTAATAGTCTAAAGTGATGGAAGGGCAACTAACCCCCCGCTCATGCCCACCAATTCCCTTAGAACCAATCAAAATTTTGAGATATCCTTTTTGTTTAACGTAGTTGAGAGTTCTGGAAATTAGGTCTTTGAGGATGATAACCCCCTCAGAGCCCTCAAGGCAAGGGTTGTAGTTTGTATGCCCTTGGAGCATATAAGGTTCTTATACAAAGTGTTGTTGTAAAAACTTCAAAAAAGGGCTCGTTTGATTGGAAATTGAAATGGCTAGTGCCCTTTTCCATAGTCAAGTTTGAATGGAGAGCAACTAACCCCCCTCTCACGTCCACGATTTCCCCAAACACATTCAATCTAAGTTTTGAGATAGCCATTTTTCTCAATGTAGTTGAAAGCTCTGGAAATTATGTATTTGAGGATGAGAACACCCCTAGAGACCCTGGAGCAAAGGGTAAAGGTGTAAGCAAAGGTTCTGGCTTTCTAAAAGCCAGAATATAATTTATACTTTACTGAATAAAATTCTTTTAAATGTTTTCACTTTTCTAACCTTAAGAAATGAAAAATCAATTAAGATTTTAAGAATAAATATCAGCATATATATATTAAACTGACAATGCCGATTTTTTCAGTAAATTCATTTGTAAAGTACAAATTATAGTCTGGCTTTTAGAAAGCTTGGAGTTTACAACCCTACTCGGATTCATTTCTGCTCGTTTTGAGTTTGACTCTTATTTATTTTAATTACTGTTTGTTTTGAGTTTTATTTATTTAGTGGTACTGATTTATGGTAGTTGTATTCTTGGTAGATTATTTGATTCTATTTTTGTTCATTTTCTCTTAAAGGAGTTCTTTACTTATTTTTAAAAACTTATTTTGTTGAAAAAGTTTTCTTTGATTAATTTCAGTCAATGGCCGTTTATTTCTAAGAAAAAGCTGAAAAAAAAACAAAAAAAAACAATAAATGTCTGGCTGTTCCTTAAGGGTGCTTCTTTTGGTTTTAGACAAGGGCACTACGTATCGAAGGAGTTGTCGTAGAACCTTCAAAAGGTCTCATTCGATTGGAGTTTGAAAGGGATAGTGCCCTTTTTAATAGTCAAAATTAATTGGGGGTAGCTAAACCCCTCCTACAACCACCATTTCCCAAAACACATCCAATTAAAATTTTGAGATTGCCATTTTGTTCAACGTAATTGATAATTGAAGTAGGGAGGCCCCTTCGACTCCGAGGTGAACATAAGTGCTGCCATCTATAATTGAGTCTAACACTGACAGGACATAATTTATTCATGTATTATTGATCCACTAACGGGTCAATGACACCTAGGGGAACTAGATTTCTGAGAAATTGATTTGCATAATGGAAGGGAATTATTGATCCACGAAAGGGGAATTAAGAAACAATATGGCTTCTTTGGTCTTTAGGTCTGAGAGATAAATGGTCTTTAGTGACAGAGATAAATTAATATTCTATTGTTTTGAATATGGCTTCTCTGGTCATTAGGCTTAGTGATTAATTCTGGAATTAATATTCTTTCGAAACCTTAATAGTGTAGCTAGGAACATATTGGAGATGAAGACAGATTGAATATATTTTACGCGGGAAATAGTTTCCTGGGAATTTCAAATGTGACAGCGAAAGGATGCCGAAACAAAGAAACACGCAGAAATTACTTTTAGGGGACTATTTGGGCGATACCATTTGAGACATTTTAGAAGATGATTTGGGTGAAACTCCGTGGTCGTTATAATACACAAGCTCCATTAGAACAGTGTTGTGAGGTCCTCTACGCAAACCCCAAAGGGCCCAATCCCCCCAGAACCCCAAAGGGGCCCCCTCCCCCCGAGCCCCCAAAGGGCTCCCCGGGCTCCAAAGAGCCCTCTGCATCCCTCCCCTTCCTCACCCCCTCCCCTAACCTCCTCCCCTTCCCCTCGCCTCCTCCCCCTCTCCCAACCCCTTCAAGAGTTGAAAGTTTTCACTAGTGTTTTGTCGTGGTTTACCATGTCACTGCTACAATCTCTTGATGTTTCAAAGTTCATTTTAGATCTTTTTCGTTGAAATGCAAGAGTTGGATTATTTCAGTAGTGTTTTGTCGTGGTTTACATTCTCTTGAGGTTTCAAAGTTGATTTTTAGATTTACGTACGCGCGCGTGCGTAGGCTAGCCTAGCTTAACCTAACCTAATCTAACCTAACATAACCTATTGAACTTTGAAAAATCAAGAGAATGTAACAGTGACTAGGTAAACCACAACATACACTACTGAAATATTCCAGCTCTTACATTTTAACGGAAAAATAAAATCTAAAATGAACTTTGAAACATCAAAAGAATGTAACAGTGACAAGGTAAATCATGAAAAAACAGTAGTGAAATATTCCAACTCTTACATTTCAAGGAAAAAAATCCAAATGAACTTTGAAACATCAAGAGAATGTAATAGTGATAAGGTAAACCATGAAAAACACTACTAAAATATTCCAACTCTTACATTACATTTCAACGACAGAAATCCAAAATGAACTTTGAAAAATCAAAAGAATGTAACAGTGACAAGGTAAACCACAACAAAACACTATTGAAAAATTCCAACTCTTACATTTCAACGAAAAAATCTAAAATGAACTCTGAAAAATCAAGAAAATGTATCAGGGACATGGTAAACCACGACAAAACACTACTGAAAAAATCCAACTCTTACATTTCAACCAAAAAATTCCAAAATGAATTTTGAAACATCACGAAAATGTAACAGGGACAAGGTAAACCACTACAAAACACTACTGAAATAATCTACTCTTACATTTCAACAAAAAAAAATCTAAAATGAACTTTGGAACATCAAGACAATGTAACAGTGAAAAGGTAGACCACGACAAAACACTACTGAAATAATCTAACTCTTGCATTTCAACGAACAAAAAGATCAAAAATGAACTTTGAAACATCAAGAGAATGTAACAGTGACAAAGTAAACCACGAGAAATCAGTTGTGAAATATTCCAACTCTTACATTTCAATGAAAAAAATCTAAATGAACTTTGAAACATCAAGAGAATGTAACAGTGACAAGGTAACCCGTGAAAAACACTACTGAAATATTCCAACTCTTATATTTCAACGAAAGAAATCCAAAATGAACTTTGAAAAATCATGAGAATGTAACAATGACAAGGTAAACCACGACATAACACAACTGAAATATACCAACTCTTACATTTCACAAAAAAAAATCTAAAATAAAAATTGAAACATCTTCAGAATGTAACAGTGGCAAGGTAAACCACGACAAAACACTACTGAAATAATCTAACTCACGTATTTCAATGAAAAAAATCAAAAATGAACTTTGAAACATTAAGAGAATGTAACAGTAACAAGGTAAACCACAACAAACACTACTGAAATATGACAACTCTTGCATTTCAATGAAAAAAAAAACAAAACGAACTTTGAAACATCAAGAAAATGTAAAAGTGACAAGGTAAATCACG
>JAQQPU010003386.1:11737-59308 GCA_029168905.1 Artemia sp. Kazakhstan ARC1039 | reverse complement strand
AAACGCATCCAATCAAAATTTTGAGAGAGCCATTTTGTTCAACGTAGCTGAAAGGTCGGGAAATTATGTCTTTGAGGATGACACCCCTCAACAGCCCTCAGAACAAGGGCTGTAAGTTTTGCCCTGAGGGCTTATAGGGTTTTTATAGAAAGTGTCGTCGTAGAAACTTCAAAGAGGGCTCATTCGATAGGAAATTGAAATGACTAGTGCCCTTTTTAATAGTCAGAACTGATCGGAGGGCAACTAACCCTCCGAACGAAATAGTTCACGCCCACTATTTCCCCAAACACATCCAATCAAAATTTTGAGATAGCAATTTTGTTCAACGTAGTTGAAAGTTCTGGAAATTATGTCTTTGAGGATGATACCCCCCCCCCCAGCCCTAGGGCAAGGGTTGTAAGTTATGCCCTGGGAGCATATAAGGTTTTAATAGAAAGCGTTGTCGTAGAAACTTCAAAAGGGCTTATTCGATTGGAAATTGAAAAGGCTAGTACCTTTTTTAATAATTGAAATCGAGTGGAGAGAAACTAACGCCCTTCTCACGCCCACCATTTCCCCATAAATATCCAATCAAAATTTTGAGATAGCCGTTTTGTTCAACGTAGTTGAAAGTTCTGGAAATTAGGTCATTGAGGATGACAAAACCGTCACAGCTCTCGGGGCAAGGGTTGTAATTTATACCCTGGGGCATATAAGGTGTTTACAGAAAGTGTTGACGTAGAAGCTCAAAAAGGGCTCATACGATTGGAAATTGGAAGGGCCAGCGCTCTTTTTACTAGTCGAAAGTGATTGGAAGGCTTGACATTTTTATAGTAAAGAGCAATGTGGGTACAATGTATTATTCTTTTTGTTTAGACCAGGGCACTTCGTACCGAAGGAGTTGTGGAAACTTCGAAAAGGGCTCATTCGATTGAAAATTGAAATGGCACATCCCTTTTTAATAGTTGAAAGGGATTGGAGGGCAACTAATCCTCCTCCCACGCCCATCCTCCCATTTGCCCATTATTTTTTTAAACTACATGTTGAACTAAACTAAACCCCGTCCCACGCCCACACTCCCATTTGACTTTATGTTTAAAAACTAAATGTTGCCATAAGATTAAATCAAAATGCACTGTGTTAATGCTAATTCCCAATAAGGCATCTCAGCAGTATCCTAAGAACGATTGAGGGTATTATGTTCAAACTTTCGCGGCTGCTTCTGCTCTCAAAATCTAATCAAATCAAAATAGCGTAATTGTATCCAAGCTATCAAAGAAAGTAAACAGATTTTTTTGTGAATGGTATCAAGTCTTCTATTTCAGGTCAACTAGAGAAGGTATGAAACTAAATTAAACACTAGTATTTGTGTCCAGATGTTTAAAAGGGTATATGCTGTTAAAAATTGCTGAAAAATTTTCTCCGCATACAAATAGCAGGCTAAACTATAAAGTCTTATAAAACGAAAAAAATTAAACTATTATTTTCTTTTTCCCTGAAAAGACTGTGTCAATATAAAACGAACAGAAATTAATTAAAAAACTTTTTCCATAAAATAAGTTTTTCAAAGAAAAGTTAAGAACTCCATTAAACCAAAAATGAGCAAAAAAAAAATAATCAAATAATCTACCAAGCGTGAAACTACCACAAATCAGCATCGACAAGTAAATGAAACCCAAAACGATAGCCCAGTAAAAATAGCGTTTGAGGTCAAACAAATTGCAACAAAAATGATTTTTGCACCAAAAAATGCAGAAAAATCAGGAGAACAACATACTATAAGCCCACCAAAATCCACAGATGGGAAAAAGTTTGACAGGGGAAAAAAAGGGGGAAAGAGGGAAAATTCTGAAAAAATGCCAGGACCTCTGATTTTAGCACTGTAAATACCCAGTCCTATGTAATTCAAGTCCCAGAACTCGAATTCTGCATCAGAATTATTATATCACACCATCGGGGGTATCTGATAGGGTTAGCGGGGGAAACAGGGGAAAATGAGGAAGACTCAGATTCGCTCGATTTCATCGCTGTAAAGACTATTTCTGATATCATTTGAGACGCAGAATCCAAATCTTCCTTCAGAATACTAGTTTTCCCTCATCGGAAAAAACTGGCAGAGAGTGAAAAGTAGGGAAATTGAATTCTCTTTCTTTTTTTTTTGCTGCGGAGCCCCTTTCCACAAGGATTCGATCACAGTATATTAAGAATCATCACGGTGTATAAAATTGGTACAGATTGATTGTACTTCGGCAAATCACAGACTTAAAACAAATCAAATAATAAAAAACTTAAAACAGAAACTTAGTTGTTAAAATCATCATCAAGGTCAATGCTTTCTGAATTTTGGCAGTCGGTACCATGACACTCGGCACATGCTTTTGTGCAGTGAAGTCCGTTTTTTTTGCAACTGCAACGTTTTGTTTCACAACCTGACTTGCAAGCACATCGTATCGTTCTCAGTAGTGCTTCGGGTGCTGACTTTGAGTCCATCGTTACAGGTACGTACTTGGTTCTGTCTAGCCGCCAACCCCAGTCACATGGGTCCAGATCAGCTGAGCAACCCATCCATTCCATGACCTGTAGGAAAACTCTGAGGAAGTGAAACTTCGCAGCTGACCGTGTCGGAGGCAAGCTTTCTGGGCGGACGGACGAGGTCGAAAAAGCCAGTTTCGTGACAAACATGGTGTGACACAAATCCTGAAGGTTGGTATCAGCTTTAGCCCGATAAACAAATAGTGTGAGCTTTTCGCCTGCACTGATGATCTGATGCTTTTCTGAGTTCTTCCGGCAAAAAACCGCTGCATTTTTTTCGGAATTCTTCATTGATCTTAGCCAATAAAAGTGACACTGGCTTTCCTACGCCATTGAACCTAGAGGTCGTATCGCATCCCAGGAAAGCATGGATGGGCAGTATGACCTCTGCGACTTCCCCAAGCTTGCTTTTTAGTTCTCTTATGTTGTAGAGTTTGGATGTTCCCGGCTTGGTCTCCGCTCGAAAGAAAAGTGGGTAGCTTCTTGGCTGGCAATGGTGAAGAAGCATGACGAGCAGGTCTGTGTCATTGACAACAAGACAGGTTTCCACCTCAGAACAACTTGTCACTGCGGCTGTCGCAATCTTGAAATCTGCATCACCTGAAGCATACACCACACGACATCCTGACGAGCTTAATTTTCCCCTGTTCTTCAGGTTGTTCAGGAAAAAGTCTTTTTTGAGGGTTACCGTTGTTGTCCCAGTAAAGTCGATATCAGGAGATCTTATGCCTTTCGATCTTTTCAAGTGAGTCTGGTCTTTTGTTGACGGTGAATCTTCGTATCCGTCGAATACAACCGTAGCATTTCCAAAATGAACTTTGACATAACTAGCGTACGCCAGACATATTTGTCCAAAAGTAGCGCCGGTTGTCCAAGGCAATTTATGTAGGAGCCATCCTCCATCTACAACATATTTGCAATTCGTTGAAAGACTCGCAGAAGAGCCTTCGATCTTTTTCCAGAGGGCATTTGAGAGGGAAGCCTTGTCAGGTGTGCGTAGTAGTTGGTATGACCCGAAAAGTGCAGGTAGAAAAGAGCAAAGTTCATAACCAAGAGTATCCGACAGATTCTGACCGTCGGCAGTGGCTACAGCCGCTAGTCGTTGGAATAATAACGTTTGGTCAATCTCGACCGGCTCACCATCAAGCTTCGGAGCCGACTTTGCAGCCATAGTTACGACTTTATCTTTCCTTTTGAGTAAAAAAGTCTCTACTGGCTTTCCAACCATCCCTTGCAGTATGTACAACCCAACGTCTTTTGCTTCGTCGACGTTGACCTCTGGCGAAGCATTCACTCCGGTAACAATATTCATTAGCTCCTGACCCCTGTTGAACGGCTGTAAAGGCTCAAGGAACTTGAGCAACTTCTGCAAATTTTCGCTGTCTCTCAATATCCTGGACCCCGATGTATCAACGTGCTGGTTGCTTGTGTGGTAAACAGATCCGGTTAGGTCTTACATGATTGCATTCATTTGAGCTCGCACTGGCATAGATAGTGTCCAGATCGACCTCTCCGCTTTATTCATACCTCTCCCTCTAGTGAGACCGCCAGCGGTCTTCAGAGTTTTCATGAAGACTTGTTCTATAACAAGGTCTGCTGCCAGTCCTGACCACGAATGTTCGGTTCTGTTAACAGAAAAGTGACCACTTTGGAACTTCTCGTATAATTCTTGCTGCGATTCTTTCAAACCGACAAGGGTTTGTAAATGAAGACGGGCTGATTTAGCATATGTAGTTCGACCACATGCCACGAAATAAGGAAGTATACTAAACCAGCTCTGAAGATACAGGTCGAAATCTCCAGTCCGTTCAGCGCGAACTGACATCCTAAGAATTTTATTCATTTCAGAATACTGTTCAAGCCACAGTTTCGCAGTCCTAGATTTGCTAACTAGCTCCTTCTTTGCCTGCTCAATTTCTTCTAAAAGTGAAACCACCGCTGAAGCCACAGAAAGGTCTTCAATAGAAATATTTTCGGATGTCAGCTCTGTATAGACACTGTCTACGCTCACCATTTGGGGTGCGGGTTCACTTCGTAGACCGTCGGCAGTATCTTCGAAAGCACAGGCAAAAAGTAAGATGTGCAGAGCTAAGTCAAGAAGAGAATGTGCCCTCATTGCTCTAGAAACTGCTTTGCCAGAGATGATGTGTTTTACAGTGTTCGGTGCGTAGATCTATCCAAGGACTTCAACCAAACCTGCTTCTTCCATAAGATAGCCCATACACCCAAGAAAACTCATTCTTCCATGAAAGGACCCAAGCATCACTACGATCTCTTTCAAGGGGCTACTGAAAGGCGACGATTCAACCGTCATTCTCGCTTTCCAATAGTGTTTGGTCGAAGGTTACGACAGGAATCTGGTTCAGTTTCTTTGCCGTCTCTGCAATAAACATCAACGTTGTGTTAATGCACGTGAGATCGGTTGGGCTTAAATCAATCATAGGCTGGAAAACTATCGATGACCGCTTCTGGGTTTGTCCAGCATGAGCTGACTGCATTGCACCTGACCAGCCGACTGGAGAACCTCGCAGAGCTAGCTGAGAATTTACCCACATGATATCAAGATGTCTGCCATTGTCTCTGAACTCTGGAAATACCAACTCTACGTAAGTGAGCTGATTTGTAAAGGCAGTATGCTTCACGTAAGGGTAGATCGGCATAGCAGCTTTTTCTATAATTTCTTTCAAGTCAAAATCTTTTCTGGGAAACACGCGTAACTCTTCTTTGCCGCCCGACGACTTAACCTCAAGAATAGCCATACCATGTGAAGTACCGTGCCCATCCAGAATGTTAGCGTTATGATCGTAATTGTCTGCAATGTACTGGACAAGAGTGCCTCTTGGTATGTTGAGTTCTTGGTCGGGGCTTTCAGCCATTGGCGCACATCTTTCAAATCGGAGGGCTTCTGCATAGCCAACACAAAAGCCTAGGCTGCTCAGTGTGTCGACAACGTCGCGTGAACCGAACCGATGATGCAAAGACTCAGCCAACCCCAGCTGCATTGGTGCAATAATGCTTCGATGTCTGGTGTTTTGCATCATTGCCTGCCCTATTGCACTGACCACAAGTTTGGCATTGTTGTGTTTGATCAAAATGGTCAGGAAAAGCCGTAGGGATGGAACAAGGAACTCGAGATTGTCCTCAGCCGAAACTAAGGTGCGTATTTGGTCATATTCTTCTATGGACGATATCACAGTCTTTATTTCGCTCTCCACTATTCTTGCAAAAGTTTTCGAAATCTCGACTTTTTCTTTCTCCGGATTTACGTCTTTTGGCAATTGGTAATAATCCCGAAGAATGCTTGCAGCCGTCTCCCTAAGCGTCACTATACTTTGCTTCCCAGGAACATCAGAAATGATCACCTTGCCGCCGAAGTAATAAACAAGCACTTTCTTCAGGTAAACGTTGCTGTATGGATTCAGATCCGTTTCGGCTAAAAACTCCTCCATTTTTTTCGAAATATCGGTCAGTGTAACCTGCACATCGTCCAGACCGACAAAGAAGTTCGCAGCTTTGTAAAACGCTTCTTTTCGAACCTCGTCGGAAGTTCTGCCATTTTTACACTTCTTTACTTCAGGTTCACCACTTAATTTCGAATAGCGCTGAGGCAAGTTTTTACCAGTCCGGAAGTTCACTGAACAAACTGTGTGATAAATAGCATCAGCTGCGTGGAGATCAGCAGTAGCTGCATTTAACCTTCCCAAAATGCTGGTCGACCATTCATCTTGTCTTTGTGAACACAGAAGTCTAACACTGGCTTGAAATGTGTCTGTTCTAACAGTCTGGGATGACGAATAGCCTGGATGACGCGGATCAGCAATGACAGGGGTCGCACAAAACAGACAGTCTTTTTCGAATGCGAATAAAGAACTTGCAGAACGTAAGGATCTACTGTTACTTTCTTGATTACTTGCTGAATCACTTTCATTGCAACGTTTAAGACTAGAAATTCTTCTCTGGTTACTGAAGTCTGTCCGGCAGTGAGCATGAACCTTTTCACCGGGGTTAACTTCGACAGAATCACCTCTTTCTTTACTGACAGTATTAATTGTGACGGCACCTTTGCTTCCAAGCGTAGAGAGACTGTTATCATCTCCTTCGCTCTGAAGACAGATTGCACATTGTGAAGCCATACCGTCTGAAATGAAGATACGAAAGATTCAGTAACAGAGAACTTGATGGATAACTTAATTAGAATATTAATATTAATATTAGAATATTAGAATATAACTTAATTAGAATATTACAATAATATTAGAATAACAGAGAACTTAATTCAGTAACAGAGAACTTGATGTGGGAAGAGGACTGAAGCCGCGAATCTCCTTTATTATTATTATTATTTATTGGAAAACCCGTCATACAAAAAAGGAAAAGACGGAGCAATAAACAAAAAAAAGCAATACACACAAACTTAGGATTTATACATGTGGTTTTTAGTGACGAACGCTGAAGCTAAGATCTAAATCAGCTCTTAGAACATATTACACAAAACGAGAAAGAAAAACTCAATTATACACTGCTCTGTAGGTACGCGACATGTTTCTTTTTTTAGGCTCCTAAATACTGAACAAACATAAATAATATGAACATCAGTGCATCAAGCCGCAATTGGTAAAAAAAATAACCCAAATAATCATCAGTGAATTAAAAAAGATATACAGTTGATAATCATATCAACTAGTGCAAATATGACAAGAAACGGTAAAACTAATTAAACGAACCAATCCCCGACGCAAGCACAAAACTGAACACTTTACACGACTGATAAGATGTTGTCTGCACTCCCTGTTTGTGAAATGTTTTAGTTGGATAATTGGGGAGATACGGAGCAAAGAAATTCACGAGATTTGTCCTCTTCTTGTAGAAAACAGAAATTGAAGCACAAATTGAACGAACATAGTGAACTGTTGGTAAAAAGGTAAAGGATGCGGCACTAGACCCTTAAGGTCCAAACCGGCGGTGCTGATCTCCGTTTCGTGGCCCTTCAGCCAGGAAGTGCAATGGGGGGCTGGGGGCCAGCCAACCTATGCTTTCGCAAACCCTTCCTGTTTTACCTTCCCCAGATTTCTCCAGGTACCCATTTAGAGCTGGGTTGACTCTGGCTAAGCTTACAGGGCACACCACTGACCCGCGTCCCAAACTAAGAAACTGACCACACCAGGGATCGAACCCGAATTCACGGATTCTCAGCCCAGCGCGCGTCCACTTAGTGAACTGTTGTCAGTGAGGTAACTAACACAGTTTCCACGGATTGACCATTTCAAGTATTAAGATTAGATTAAGAATAGAGATAAAATGTCACGAAACTGAGTATAGTAGTCACTTAAAAGCGAAAGAATTCTCAATGGTACGAGATAAAAAAAATGACTAACATTCTTGAAGATTCGGAACAAAAATGACCAAATATTCACAAGAAAACTTACCTATTTTGAGTATTCAGCGCGTTACATTTTGGGTAATTCAGTCACTGAAGAGACACTAGATGTCAGCCCAGAGAATTCGTCGTTAGGTGTCATGCCGAATGCTAACTTGTTGATGCCAGGCCTATATCCTGCTAGCAGGATGGTCGCATCTTAACATCGCAATGACCTGGAAAACCAAAATATCCCCTTCTTCCCCCCTTTTCCCCCTCATAAATGTTCGGGGGACAGAGTAATCGAGATTCTGATGCAAGATTTGGCTTCTACGTTAAAAATTACATCGGAAATCATCTTGAATTGAATCAATCCGAAAACTTCTGGATTTTGCGAAATTTCCCCTGGTTCCCCCGTTTTTCCCCTGCCATGGATTTTCCCATGCGTGGATTTTGGTGGGCTTTTAGTATGTTATTCTCTGATTTTTTTTTTTTTCTGCATTTTTTGGTGTAAAAATCATTTTTGCTGCAGTTTGTTCGAGGTTGGGCCTTTTTTTTAGCTATTTTTACTGGGCTACGAACAGAAATTACAATAAATAACCGAGTCGAACTCAAATGAAGCAGAACTTAACATGTGTAGGGCTCAAAAGCCCTATGCCTTCCCAAGGCCAGAACATAATTTGCACTTTACTGAAAAAATACAAATTAATGTGCATTGTCAATTTAATATGCATATACTGATATTTATTAATCAAAATGTTAATATTATTTGATTTATTGAAGTTATAAAAGTAAAAACATTTATATTTTTTTCAGTAAAGTGCAAATTATGTTCTCGCCTTGTGAAGCCATAGGGGTTTTGAGCCCTACTCATGTTAATTTCTGCTCGTTTGAGTTTGACTCGGTTATCTATTGTAATTTCTGTTCGTTTTGGGTTTCATTTATTTGTCGAGGCTGATTTGTGGTAGTTTCACGCTTGGTAGATTATTTGATTTTATTTTTGCTCTTTTTTGGTTTAATGGAGTTCTTTACTTTTATTTGAAAAACTTATTTTGTGGAAAAAGGTTTTTAATTAATTGCGGGAAAGACCTCTGCAATGATCCTGCTTAACCAATTCTGCAGAGTCCGCAACGAAAGAACCCGCCCAAACCAATCTGGTTTCAGAGCAAGCATGGGCTGTATTGACCAACTCTTCACCCCAAGGTAAATTTTGAACATAGAGCCAATCATCAACAAATCGCCGTCGCTATCTTCAACGACTTTATTACGGCCTTCGATTCGGTCATCCGGAGAGGAATTTGGATGGCGATTGAAGATGATTGTGCCCCACCTAAGATCATACGGCTCATTCAGGCTTACTATCAACACACACGAGCCGGCATCCAGGTCAACGGAGAGCTTTCCCCGCTATTCGATATCGACTTCGGTGTGAGGCAAGGGTTTGTACTCTTTCCCGAACTATTCAATTTTGTCGTCGATTGGGTAATGAAAAAAGCAACGCTAAACTTCGAAGGAGTCAAGGTTAGCCTTGATTTCAGCACCGCCGACCTGGATTACGTCGATGATATTGCTCTTGTTGACAAATTCGTTGGTGAAGCCCAGAACATGCTTCTGAAAGTCTCCGAAGTTGCTGCTTCAATGAGGCTTGAGATTAATATTGACAAGACTAAAGCTATGTCTAATGCTCCGGATATAAACTCCACCCCTATAACCCTTAACCAAAGGCAAATTCAAGTTGTCAATAAATTCAAGTATTTCGGATCGTACATCGACATCAACGAAGGATGTAGCGAAGAAATCCAATGTCGCATTGCATTAGTTTCTGCTGTCTTCGCACAGCTGTAGAAGCCGCTATAGAAAAGGAAGGAAATCCACCGGAAAACAAAGATCCGTATTTATGATGCCCCAGTCCCACTTGTCTTACGGTACTGCAGCGAGATATGGCCCTTAAAAGTCACCGAGGCACACGCCCTCAACACTTTTGTAAAGAGATGCCTGACAGTGTACTGGGGTTATGTCTTAGCGATCGAATCCCAAATACGATCACCCACACACGATGTGACAAGAAGTACGACGTCACAACTATCATTCGACGCCGCCGCTGTCCTGGTTTGGTCATAGCTGCCGAAGATCAGTCGAAACTTTTACAAATCAAAGACTACGCTGCAAACCAGTGCCTGATTGGAGGAAACGACGCGGAGGACAAGTCAAAACTTGGCTTAATACCATCAAATCTGACCTCGAGCCGTTAGGCGGGTTCCGGAGACTTGGTCACAGATGGGACCCTTTATGGCTCGAAATTGTGGCCCCATTATCCCAAAACCATAACCTTGTAGAATTCAAAAGTCTGCCTGACCCTGTCGCCAGGGAAAGCTACATAGCTTGTGTCTGATCCAAGTACAAGTAAGTAAGTAGAAGTAAGTAGGTTTAATTAAAAGATGACAAACTTTATACGTAGTTTTGAAGGGATACCCTGTTTTGTCTCACAGCTCAGATAGGGAAACTTCGGGATTGATTTTTTGTGGGGGGGGGGAATTTGAATTTTAGGAGGAAGGGACAAATTTTTTTCGGGTCCTCACTAAACGGTAACGTCACGTTTAATTTTTCTTTTTATACCTATCGTCCGACAGGCTCTTTGGTTGCTGTACAAAGATTTCTCACTAGAAAAAAAAAGAATTTTTTACATCTTAAACACTGTAATATACAATTATTGCCTAAAAAGTTTTAAAATTCATGTGCTTACCTTTTTCTAATACGACCACTAATGGGGAAATTCAGTTCATAACACAGCGTCGGAAGAATCATAAAAAAATAAATATCTTTGAGAGTTAGATTATCGGGATAGGAAACCGAATTTTCCAAATGCTTTGTCTTTCCGTTCACTGTAGGCTCACCTAGGAAGAGACAGAAAGTAAGTTTCATATCTTACAAAGCCTAAACTGAGTCACTCGTCACAGGTGCAAAAATAAAAGGGGGAGGAGAAATTCGGACAAGTGTAGAAAATTGGTTATGTTTGTTTACGCTGATCTGCTTTTAAATTTTAGATCGTACAGACACCTCTTTTGAAATTTCAGAACCAGGGAACCTTATTTAAGACAAGAATTAAGGAGGAAGATAACTCAAAGCCTGGGGATTCTCCAGTACAAAACATATGAGATAGTGTTCTATATGTAGAACCGAAATAAGAACCTTACTAAGCTATCTAAATTTTGGCGCCATTTGACCACTCTTTTTATTGTAACATTGGATTTGTCTTGAAACCACATTTTCAGGTCACCGTCTGAGCTGAGACTCCTTATCCTTTTTAAAATCTTATAATTTTAGTTTTCTTTGACTTCAACATTTCTTAAAAAAAAAAAACCTGCACCAGTTCACAATACACATTCAAACGGGAAGGAAATAATAATGACAACGAAAAGCTACAATCTTTTTTTCTTTCGCTTTTATTTTCAATTAACTGAATTGCATACCAACAATCCTGCTTTCATAGATTTTTTTTTTCGGTTTGTATATCGGAAACAGCAAAACGTAAATTTACAATTATCTTTCTCATATAGAGATCGAGAAACGGAGAAGACAACGGAGAAAAGAAGAAGTTTGCAAAATTTTCAGTAGTTTTCCCGAAAAGAATTTTACTTCGTTTTTGTTCTAGTCAACTAAACAGTATAAACAAGATCAAAACAAAACTGTCTTAGATTCAAAAGCAAACTTATTAGATATCGTATAATATCCGGACTGAAATGGGACATAGAATAGCCTCCTATAAGCCCAGATATGAAATTCCATTTTTCTTCTAGATCTCTACGGAACCATTCTTCAAGTCAATAAAGGAATCTTGAAATTTGATATTCTGCTTAAAACGTAATGTTCAATTTTCCAAAGAATTTTCCGAAACCGCGTATGCACATGAAGGTTCTGCCTAGACTTAGACTGGAAGAGCCCAGATGGGATCCAATTCGTAAGGGGGGGGGGGTGATATATGGAATACTGTCATTTGCATGTCTATCAGAAACAGTCGTCAGATCGCAACCAAACTTACTGGGAAGAACAAACTAGCGTCCTATCTGGGCCTTTGTGGCATTCAGACAAAATCGGATCTCTGCACGAATGAGAGGTGCCCCATCCCTAATAGCTGCTATACACCTATATACTGCTCTATAATCGTTATTGTTACTAAATAGGCTATCGATATAACTACCTACTGTTTGGTATGGACTATACGTGCACTATGTATGCAGAAAAATACACCAGTCCGTGCAATAAGGTTTTTTTATATACTTTCGATGTTCCAAAGCCAATTTGCTATCTCAGAATATTTGTTCGTTAGCCCTTTGGCCATACTGGGTTCAAAAATTGCTGTTTTTGAACCCGATATGGGTTCATACCTGGGCGTGAAACGGCATAAAAATTGGCACTTTGCTAAGGGACAGTGTCTTTTGTTACCTTAAATACGGCACTTACAATTTCCATTTCTATTCAAAGGAACTCTCTCTCTCAATCTTCCAAGACACTAACTCAGTATGATAAACATGTATCTGTGACCATCCATCTCGAGAGAAAAAAAAAATAATATTTCGCTTTTTTTTTATTCTAGAATTTGAAACTTTTTCTATAGGGGGTGTCAAATATACTGAATTTCATGGTTGAATTTCTCATCAAGATCACACCCCTTTATGAGGGTATCTTCCTCATTTTTTCAAAAATGTGTATATTTATAGTGCTAATTTTCATGGTTAAATCGGAAATTATTAAATTTTGTTTAATGTATATTTGGAATCAACATAAAAATCAGGTTTTTTCAATATACACATATACTACTATCAACATCCTTTTTTTAGACTTTCAGTTTCTACTGACAAGAGTCACTCGTTACTTAGTTTGTTGCACACACTGTTTTCCTACAGCTATGATATAAATCAACCATGGTTTAGATGAGCAACCACTTATGATGATCTCTTTGTGACTCTAGGAAAATTAATGAAAGATGATAAAACCTTTTATGGTGACCGACTCCAGGTTCCAAAGACTTTACTATCAGACGACTGAGGACTTATAAAAAGTTTTATTAAATAACTTGTGAATCTAAGCAATTATAACTTACCAACTGATTGATGAAAGGAAAAAGAACGAGTCCTAGCATGTTTTGACGTAGACTTCCCAGAACGACTCAAACGACACCAATAGTTAACATGCATGTATGACCAGAGTTTTAAGAAAGTAATCGTATAAACAAAACATGACATAGTAGCTCCAACTGAAAGAAAATCAAAATAATGATGCAAAGAGATCAACAAACTGCTCATGTCAACTTGGATTTTAACTTTATCATTAATTTTTGTTACAAAAGACACGCAACGCAAAAAATAGCAAATAATATGACGAAAGAATAAATCATACAAACATAGTTTCCATGGGTTGGTTCCAGACCCGCCCCCTTCCACATACAGGCCAGTCAAAAAGTAAAACAAAAAGCCCACAAACACGCATCCATGATCCTCCTCCTAGGAAAAAAATACGAGTTTTCGTAATTGAGTAGATAGGGGTGCGAATCCTCGGATCCAGTGTTCTCGGATATGTTTGAATCTGATCTAATAATAAGGTTTTATCAAGATTTTCTCTTAGGTTTTTCTAATATGCGTCAATTTGCTAAAAAATTTTGGCTAAAAAACTTTTGAAGAGTAATTTTAAACTCGATGATCTTACATATTCGAATCAAATATTTTGTCACGTACATTTTTATAAGCACTACTGTTTCGACCACTTCATATTAACGTTTCAGCTACTTTTGGCACGGATCACTCTCCGATGAATTTTACATATTTGTTATGACAAAGTGCCTTTTAATTTACCTCGCTACTTAGACGCGAACAGGTTGCAATTCCCACAAAAGATTTTAGTGCAAAATGTTTTAAAAGGATTAGAGATCCCCATTGTAACCATTCCCCAAAGCACAATACAAAACCCCTTTGCTAACCCTCCCCCCACAAAACAAAAAACTTAAACCCTATTCAGTTTATCCTCCGTCGAATTCATTTCCCTTTAAATTCAGCCCAACTTCCGTTTAACTATTCCCTAGATAATTTCGGAGACCACATTGCCTTTCCATGACGATAAATAAAAGTTCAAATAGGGATAAAATCCTTTTAATAGACAGTGATGATGATAACAGTGATAGAAATTCACAAAAATACTAGATATTTCGGTCACATATACAGTGACCGTCATCAGTAGTAAAACTTTTTACTACTGATGACGGTCACTGTATATGTGACCGAAATATCTGGTATTTTTGTGAATTTCTATCACTGTTATCATCATCACAGTCTATTAAAAGGATTTTATCCCTATTTGAACTTTTATTTATTAACTATTCCCCAGTAAAATCAACCTAATGCAGCTCCATTCCATTCAACTCAACCCTATACAATTAAGCTACCGTTTAACTGAACCCTCATTCATCTTAAGCTCATAACTTAATTCCGTATAACCGATTTTTGTGCAAAACACGCTTAAGTACGTTTGGAAAAAACCTATGGCCACTCTTTGAATAAGTTTTAACCAGTGATGAATAAAAGCTCAAAATATTATTTTCTCTTCGCTCGCAGTTTCTATCTTACATTGCAATGCCCTAAAGTTAAGGTTGTATATGACACTTTAATAATTTTACACTTCAAGTTAAATCAAGCTTTTTAAGTTCTAGAGAAAACAAGTTTTTGATAAGATATTTAGATAAGATATTTATTTCAAAAAATGACTATCAGAAGCCCCGAAGGGCCGAATTCGCATTTCGGGATCATATAATAAAAAAAAACACAGAAATAGCACATCAACTAAAAAACTGGCTAAACAATGCCAAAAACAACAATATCAGAAAGGCAAAGCCATTCATTAGTCTAAAAAACAAAAAGTGTCAAATGTAAGAAAGTTAAAAAGGCACAAACAAAAACAAAACCAAAAAAATTGAGACAAAAATAGTGTTAAAAAGGTTTAAAAAAGACTATATAAAAAGAGGAGGGAACGGAAGAACCAAACGGACACAAGCATGGGTATCACCAGTACAAAAAAAAAAAAAAAAAAAAAAAAAAAAAAAAAAAAAAAAAAAAAAACTAGTGGTTTATTTGATCAGTAATGAAGGGGACAAAGGTTTTTTCATATCTGGAGGTTAAACAACGGATGGGGGGCAAGATAGGGACGGGTTCAGAAACAGTACGTGGCAGGCGGTGTCTGGATGGAGAGTGTGTTTTGGGGAAAATGTTTTCCGCGCGAGGGTTTATTATTGCATTTTTTGCAAAATGGAGGCAGAGCGTTCCTCTCCTCTGCTCAAGAGTTTCCAGCTTGGCCTTTTTTAGAAGGAGTGAATATGGTACCAAAGTTTCTTTAAAAATTATTCTTAGGGTTTTTTTTTGAATAGATTCAATTTTATCTGATTCATCACGGGAGATGCCAGGATGCCAAACTGGACAAGCATATTCAAGATGCGGGCGGACAAAGGAAGTATACATTCTTAAAGAATGGGATGAGGGGACGTTAAATTTATTCAAGAGCTTAAGGAGAGATATGGACGCATTAGCTCTATGGACAATATCTTTCACGTGGATATCCCACTTTAAATTAGAGGAAATTGTAACCCCAAGTAATTTAAAGGAAGACACAGAAATATCTGGGGGGATAGGGTCAAGGAAGGCGGGAGTAGATTTCAAGAAATTTATCGTCATTATATTTGATTTAGTGGAATTTACTTTCATATTTATGTTCTTGGCTTCATCCGAAATGTGGGTTAGAATTTCAAGGGGGTCACTTTTAATATTCCTGTGACATACTTCGAGGATCGACAAGTAATCCACGTATTTCCACCTTTGGGGGAAGTCCTTACCAATATCGTTAATCATGACTAGAAATAAAAGTGGTCCCAATAAGGTTTCTTGAGGAATTCCACAATATATAGGGAGGGGGTTAGAAACAATTTATTTAGTATTTAGGTGAGAGTTTTGTTTAGGATTTAGGTGAGAGAAGATACCTGTAACATACAATTAGAAAAATATTAAGTTGACATCGGACCCTATTCTTGTATCTGTTCTAAATCTTCGACATAAGGACATTATTATGGCGTGTCTTGGTAATCTAAGAAATACTGGGAGAAGCGTCAGTATTGACCTTCCATTCGAGCTGGCTAAACGTCGGAAAGAATTTTTGAGTATGGCTTATAATTTAAGAAATTGTAAAGTTTCCTCCGATAAAGTGTCTCATACCAAAATGGTTCAGAAGGGGACTAGGTTATGGCTAGAATCTAAAAAGACTTCGAGTTCTAACTAGATCAAGGTTGATGACGCATGCTACGACCCGCTTACCCTAGTTTTCCCCTCGGCCAATTCTGATTTCGATTCTGACGCATGAGTATTAGTGAGTGCTCGCTTCCGCTTAATATGTTATATCTTCAAAAAATGTGCTGTTCGTTAATGTTATTTATCTTTTTGTATTTTTCCCTTTTATTTGTCTTTCTTTACCCTGAGTATCTACACTTCCTGTGCTATTTTACTTGTTATTTTTTTTTTTTTTTGTTTCAGAGCAAAATAATCAAGTTCGTGTCATAGCCTTTTTAATTCGGATTAGGATGACGTCACTGGTGTTCCCGCGACTACAGCATGTCTCTCTGTCGCCTGCATCGCTAAGTAATTAGGCCCGTTTTTTAGCACTAAGATCTTACATCTTTCTGCAAAGATTATCGTTTTTTAACTCATCTTTGTTCTAAGATCTTACAGCTCACAGATGTTAGCAAAAAACGTGAAGACCGCCACTGTTTTACCATATAGAACAATGATGAGAGAACTTTGATGATCTACTCATCATTGTTCTCAGACCGCTGATCAGAGCAGAATGATGAAAGACGTTTGCACAAAAACGGCCAAAGATGTAAGATCTTTGTTCAAAGATTTCACTTTTAAGCGTTTTCTAACAAAAGATGTAAGATCTGACAAAAGATGTAAGAGCACATTGATGAGTGAAAAAACAGGCCTATTATGGTTGAGACTGATTCTCCGTTGGGGATTAACGCTAACATAACACTAGGGAAATTAAATGATTATGAATGTGGGAGAGTTAATTTTAATGAAATTATAAATAATCAGATTGGTAAAGCCCCCAATATGAATTTATATGAAAATTTTGAGAATATTATTGATAGAGTGTTTTTGGAGGAGCTGAGATTTTGGGACTCCGGAGCTCGGTGGGATGATGCATTTCCGGTTGTGCATCTAAACGTTCAGGGCTTTAATTCCTCGTTTGATGATATTCAATTATTATGTAGGAATTCGTGCCCTGCAATTATCGGTCTCTGTGAAACATTTTTGAGCGAGAAAAATCAGGTACTTTTGGATATTCCGTTATATGTTGATATTTCTTAACCGCAAGACGGCCCAAAAAGGTGGACTCGGATTTTACATCCGAAATAATTTTCAGGCTGTACTAAGACATGATTTATGTACAAATAATGAAAAGGTATTTGAGTCACTTTCTATAGAAGTCCCAATCAACGCTAAGGAAAGGGTAATAATAGGCGAAGTATATCGTTCTCCAAGTGGGTCTATAACTCAATTTATGGAAACATTAGAACATGTTCTTGGAAAAGTTTTTTCTGAAAAATCCAAAGTTGTATTGATGGGCGACTTTAACCTTGACCTTGTGGAACCGTCATCTAGACAGGCTTCTGATCTTTTGTCTTTACTAATTTCGTATGAATTAGCTCCTTGTATAAACATACCGACAAGGATTTCTAACCAGACAGCAACATTAATTGACAATATTTTTTCATCACTACACTCCATTACGAACGAAGTACTGCTTTGTGATACTTCCGACCATTTGCCAGCTGCAGCCTTGTTTCCAATCCTCCAAAATCCACAAAGATTAGTCCCCCAGGATACACCGAGATTCTGTTGCTCACCAGTGGAGCTGGATAGACTGAAAGAAGATCTGAGTAAATCTTCATGGGACTTTTCATTACCAGAAAATATTAATTTGGGCAATTATAACGATATACCTGGCCAGTTTTATGACACTGTTAAGGAAAAATTCACGGCTTATTGTCTAAAAGCTCCTTTAAGGAATCCTCGATCAAAAAGACCAACACCCATAGCTCCTCAAGTCAATAAACAGGAAGCAGAACCTTTGGAAAGAGTACAAAAACAGACCAAGTGATGCTAAATTAGAAGCATTTAGGTTGTACCGTAATATGCTGAAATCAATTATTCGGAGAGCTAAAACAGTATATTTTACAAAGAGATTTGATGATTGCGGTAAAAATATAAAGAAGACGTGGGACGTGATTAAGGAAGTTAGTCGGCCATCCAAAAAACTAGAAGGTCTCCCTACGTCTCTTATGGTAGACGATCAACTTATCACAGAAAAAGGGCAAGTACGACATCATATGAACAAATTCTTTGCGGAGATAGGGAAATCAATCAACTGCTAATAGCATTTCCCACTGCTCGGTGTCACAGACTTGGAAGCAGTTCCTAGGCCCCCCGTGCTTGAAATCAATGGTTCTTGAGGACGTTACGGTGCAGGAAATTACAAATATTGTTTTGTCTTTAAAGAATTCTTCAACAGGTTTTGACAAAATTTCTGCTAAAGTAATCAAACATATCCTTCCATCGATTATCACCCCACTTTGCCATTTGATTAATAGGTCATTTCAACTAGGAGTATTTCCTCAACGTCTTAAATTGTTGCGTGTGATAGCTCTCTTTAAAGGAGGTGACCGTGAGGATCCTGGGAACTATAGGCCGATCTCTCTTTTGTCAGTGTTCTCTAAGATATTTGAAACGCCAATGCTAAAACGTCTGGAGAGATTTCTTGAAGCAAAATTTTTTTTTCCATCAACATCAGTTTGGGTTTCGCGCAAAGTATTCTACAGAACATGCTTGTAATAAACTTCTCCAGTTTATACGACAATCTTTAGATTCTAATCTTATTCCTGCAGCCATTTTTCTTGATGTAAAGAAAGCTTTTGACAGCCTTACACACAATATCCTCATTGGTAAACTTTCTCATAATGGTGTGCGTGGGGAAGCATTATCTTGATTCTATTCATACCTTACTGACAGATCTATTGCCATGGAAGATACAGACAAGGAAGTTCCAATTGAATACGGAGTACCCCAAGGATCTATTCTTGGGCCAACTCTCTTCCTGATATATGTGAACGACCTCTACCGACTTCTTAACACCCCAATTCCCAATGTATACTGTGGATTGTGTCACAAATGTCACTCTCAGACTATGTCGGTGTCCACATCTGATAGTCGAGAAGAACTGGTAGCATTTGCAGATGACACTACTCTATGTGCTGCAGCTCCGGATGAGTCATCCCTTATTCTAAAGCTTCAAGCAATGACTGAGAAGATACTCAATTGGTTTGACATAAATCAACTAGCTTTAAATGTAAAAAAGTCGTACCTTCTTATTTTTTCCTGTACAGGTGTGAGCTGCCCCACAGTTACTTTTTTTATTTAAAAATAAAAAAAACAATTAACCAACATTTTTACAACATCTGCCTAGCCGCTTTGCAGGGTGCCCTTCCGGTATAGGAAACCCCTTCCACGGTGGCACCAACTATCAAACTCCAAAAAAATACTTTATTTTGCCTGCAAAATCCCTCTGTTTACCTTATAATCCCATCCTCCCAATTTACTCTCTTTCTTACCTCAAAAACGCCCAAATAAAAAACTTTGTCTAAACATCATCTTACACAAACATACACTCAACACTTAGACACAGTTTTTCATTTTTTCAACTGCTCAAATTCCAAAAAAAAAAAAAAAATCATAAAATATATAATTAAAAAGTTATAAAAAAAATTAAATATATAAAACATATTTTAATAAATATTCATTTCAAAATATTTCTCAAGTCTATTACTTATTCTCAAAAAATCTACTTCTTTATCCAAAAACTTTTTAAAAATATCGATATTTATTTTTTCCTTCCTTTTTCTTCTACTCCATACATACCGGCATAAATTTCCTACTATAAAACACGCCATATTTTCTGTTTATCCTCCATTTTTTCCCTTATATCTAACTTTATAATCCTTTTTTTATCCTCCTCACTTTCTATACTCACACCTAAATTTCTTACAATCTCAAAAATAAAATTAAAAATATTTTCATTTTTCTCACACTCCAAAAATTCATGAGATAGTCCATCTAGTACCACCTCTGAACAGTGGTGACACCTTGGGTTTTCACTTCTAATAAAACGCGCAATTCTATCTCTATACGGCATAATCCTATGTATTATCATAAACATAACTTCTCTCACCCTTGTTTCCATGGGGAAGGCGTGGAGGTTACTGAATGCTGTTTCAAAATTTATAAAAGGTTCTTTTTCCTTTACATGATAAATTGGTTCATTTTCAGTCAATTTCAGCAAATTTCCAATTTCACGTTTTTTCATTTTTTTCTCTACTTCTAACAGGCCAGTTTCTTTTACCTGTTGTATAACTTTAAAAATGTTTCGTGCATACAATGGGATCTTTGTTTCTGGAAAATCTTCTTCATTCAGTGCTTTAATTAGCCACTCTCTTGTTAAAATAGAATGATTTCCTCCATTTAGGGAGTCAATGGTATTTCTTATTAGGAGGTTCTTGCAGGCTGACCGAAAATCCAAAACTCCAATTCCACCTTTATCTTTAGGTTGATAGAGCATTCCCTTGTTTAGTTTTTCAACCTTACCATGGCATACAAACCTCCAAATATGTTTCTCAATTTCTGTCGCCAGGGAATCAGGGGTTATGGGTGCAAGATAGAGGAGTCGGGGGATGCACTACATGTTGATGCATGCTGCTCTTTTGAATACTGTCAAAGACCGATTTTTTTCATTGCCATTTAGCATGTACTGAATTTCTGCTACTTTCTTAGACCATGCCTTCTGCCACATGTTTCCCCACAGTTACTGAGCTTCCTACACCAAGAGGCTCCATAAGTCGCCCCCCGGATCGATATGTGCGATTCCTGGGAGTTCTTTTGGATGAAAATTTATCGTTTACGTGGCACGTTCAAGTAATAAGAGTGAAAATTTCCCGTGGACTTGGAATCATCCGTAAATTAAAGCGTTTATTTCCTTTTCCTATACTCCGTCTTTTATATTTCTCTCTCGTTTTCCCTTATATATGTTACTGTTCGTCTGTGTGGATGTCTACATTTCCTTCTGTACTTGCTCCTGTTCATATTCTTCATGAGAAAGCGGTAAGAGTTCTCCAGTCGACTACACACACTCCTGTTGATCTCCTTAAGATTAGAAATATTTATGTTATATCTCTATCTTCGTTGGCATATCAATTCTTCCACGGAGATCTCCCATTTTGTTTTTCTGAACTACTTAAGCTAGTAGGGGAAGTAAATTTGTACGCAGTTCGAAACTGGGAGGATGTGATGATTCCGGCTACTCCCTCGGTTCGTTCAGACTTTGGTCTGGTCGTGACTGTGGGACATGCTTGGAACTTGGTTCCTGCTGAGATTCGTCAGTCACGAACACTTGGCTCCTTTAAAAGACAGATGAAAATTTTCTTATTAAAGGTAAATATTAAATAATTTATAGTTGCTTTATGGTGTTTTTTTTGTTTTCGTTTGTTTGTTGTTTTTTTTTGGGGGGGGGTGTTTTTGTTTTGTTGGCGTTGGATCCTCGATGATGTAGAGAATTCTGTGTCGTTTCCCAACTAACGGGCCATAGAGCCCTTTGGGATACTGTTTTTGTTATTGTTATTTATGGAAATAAATGGAACTTGAACTTGAACAATCATAATTATTAAAATGCAAGAGACTTATCCGACACATTGAGTCTCAGATATTCATTTTTGTCCTGAAAAAGAAACAACAAACTCTCCTTACTTTCAGTTGAAACACTTGTTTGTTTATATTTAATTTCTGATCGTTTTTTAAATAATGCTGGGAAATCCGGCACCCCCCTTCATTGGTATTGACTAGGGGGCGAACCCAATCTTATACGTAATAATTTCTGTTCGTTTTAAGCTTTGATGTTGCTCCTTACTTTCAGTTGAAACATTTGTTTTTTTTATTTAATTTCTTATTGTTTTTTTAATAATGCTGGGAAATCTGGCGCCCCCTTCATAGCAATGTCCCTTGCCCCATGAAAACTTCTTCCATGGAAAGATCTTCCCACGTAACCCCCAACCCACCCCCCCCCCCCTCACTACCAGAAAAAAATCCCTCCTGAATGTCTGTATACTTCCCAGTAACCAATACTATATATAAACATTGGGTAAAATTCATAACTTTCAGCCCTTCCCCCGGGGACTGTGGGGGATTAAGTCATCCTAAAAGACATAGTTATTATATTTTCAACCATGCTGAACAAAATGGCTATCTCAAAATTTTGATCAGGTGACTTTGGAAAAAAAGAGCGTGGGAGGGGGCCTAGTTGCCCTCCATTTTTTTGCCACTTAAAAAGGGCACTAGAAATTTTAATTTCCATTCGAACGAGCCCTCCCGCGATATTCTAGGACCACTGGGTCGATGCGATCACCCCTGAAAAAAAAAACAAATAAACACGCATCTGTGATCTTTCTTATATATTTGAAATCAGGATAAAACTCTGATTCTTTTGTTGTATCTATTGGTTTCAAAATTCCGTTTTTTAGAGTTTCGGTTACTATAGAGTCGGGTCGCTCCTTGCTTACAGTTCGCTACCACGAACTGTTTGATTTACGTACGAACACCGTCTCTAAATTTATGGATTCGACCGGTATGGCCGCTATCCACTAATCGATCGAATTTTTGTCTTCAGTAATGAAGCACAACTCTACACAAAAAAAAAACACTATCAGTACCAAATTCGCCATATTCGATGAAGTAAAAAATACTCTTGGTTACACTTCAACTAACCAACTTATACTTACATTTATGCCTAACGACAACAGCTTTCTAATGAATGTTTGAAAATGTGGATCTATGGAATAATAAACCAGCTACACAAACTGTTATTAAAATGGCACGAACTTATTTGCATACCACCTCTGTTCGTTTTAAATTTGAATAATTATACCACTTTATTTCTGCTCGTTTTAGGTTTTGAAAGTGCTTTCCAATTTTCTTTGAAAAACTTCTTTCTGAGATACGCTTTTCTTATATCAATAAAAAAAGAAGCTTTGATTTCAGAAAATATTACCACCTTTTATATGGTCATTCAAACCTACTGGTTAACACATTTCTTCGTATCTCCCATGGACAAAAACCAGACAGGCCTTGAGTTGAAAATGCAAGTAGGATCAAGCCCAGGGCATGACAAGTTTCGCAAATTTCAAATACATAAGACAGAAGGATAAATCGCTGATGTTTCTTAGAAAACGAGGGGGGAGTAGTATTGCATTAAAGCAGCATAAACTTTTATGCTGTCAACCAAGCTTTTATGTTGTTATTCAGTGACATTTTTACCATTCCGACGAAAGTGGTTGCATTAAATTTCTCAACTATTTTGTTTTGAATTAAGGATGATAGGTTCTAATGTTAGTTGAGTTATACCAGGAAGGGTTGAGTTGAATTACGAGGAATGATTTCCGGGAAGCTGAATTGAATAGAAATAAATTATATGAGGTTGAGCTAAATGGGGAGGAATTAAACAGGGGTTAAGCTGAATGGGTGTTGATTTGAATGAAGGTTGATGAATGGGGATGATTTGAACGGGAATTGAGCTGGCATTGGATTGAACTGAATGGGTGTTAAGTTGTGGCGATGTTAGTTGCAATGTGGTGATTTGAATAGGGGTTTGAGTTAGATGGGTTTAACCTACACCAGGTTTAATTAAATGAGGGTTGAGTTGAACAGGGGTTTAACTGAAGATACGTTGAGTTGCGTAGTAATTTAGGGGAAGAGGGCTTGACATTTTGTGTTGGAGAGGGGGGAGCGTTCCCCCATGGGAAGATCTTAAAGTTAGCTCTCTGATCCAACTTAACTTTTTGCACTAAACTTCCTATGGGAATTAGAATCTATTCACGTCCAAAAAGCAGGGCAAATCAAAAGGCAGAACGTTGAACCAGGTTATCAAAACACTCTATCCTAGTTTAACTTGTTCAGTGCCTTGAAATACTCCTCCCTTTGCGATGAAAGTGGTATTAATCAAAACTGCATTAATAGTGCTATTCTTTGTGACTGAGGCTGCTGCTGAAAACTGGATTGATCAATGCAAAAAAGGTACTTTCATTTCTTTTGCTGTTTTGGCGCCATCTGTCATAGCCACACTCGTCACACTAAGAATTTATAAAAATATAGATGACGTTCCCTTCGTTCGGAAGCGAACAAGAAGAGGACGCAGAGGTGGCAGAAAGAAATTTAAGATTGACGTGTTAGTCACCTACGGACGATTGGCCAGCCAAAAGCCTAAGCGTGAGAGGTGTTTAGTCTCAATCCCGCGCGTGAGCCTACCGCCCCGGCTGATCCCTGACAACAATGCTCCTACCAATGATTTCGGGTCTGATTGTCCTCCAGTATTATCGCCGCAGGTTCTCTCTTGTAAACACCAACTTCCAAACTTCCTTCTGAGCAACGTCCGCTCACTAACGAATAAAGTAGATGAGTTAGATGTCATTCTACGTCAGAATAATATCCATATCGCCGCAATTACCGAAACATGGCAGCTCGATGAAACAAGTGGAAGGATGGCTGGTTACAAGGTTTTCTTGAACACTAGAACAGACAGGATTGGCGGAGGTGTTGCCCTGTATGTACGCGATGATATCCCCTGCAAATATTTAGATAACTTCAATGACCCTAGCCATGAAGCGATCTGGGCATTATGCAAGCCAAAACATTTACCACGAGATGTCTCTTGCATCATTATTGCAAGTATCTACTATCCTGAAAGCGCCAAGAACAGACGGCTGTTGGTATCCTACCTTCAGTCTACGTTAGACACATTACGTCAGCGGTATAGCCGCCCGGGCTTCATATTAGCTGGTGACTTCAACCAAACAAAGAAACAATGGCTTGCTAATACGCTGGGTATGTCACAAGTGGTCAAGATACCCACCCATGTGACCGGGAGCACCCTTGACCTTATTCTTACAAACCTTGCTCCATATTACAAAGACGTGTCTTCGAACGGGCCATTGGGCAAATCGGACCATCACACTCTGCTGATGAAGGCAAAAAGTGAAATCAGGAAGCTTAAGAAAATAAAAGTACTCCGGAGACCTATCACGAGGTCTGCTATTAATACGTACGGAATGTGGGTCGGTACTCACTGCTTCAGCGAAGTATACAACGAAAGCGATGTCAACAGGAAAGCAGAAATATTTCAGTCCCTACTCTATGAGAAATACTTAGAAATTTTCCCGGAAAAGCCATTTGTCGTGAGCGAATCTGACAAGCCCTGGATCACTCCAAAAATAAAACAGCTGGTTCGCGAAAAAAACACTGTAAGGCAGTCAAGTGGAGACGCAACGTCGTTACGATTATTAAGAAACAAAATCGTTAGCCTTTGTCGCGAGGCAAGAAAGTCCTTCGGAAAATCCCTTTTGGACCCTGAAATAAAAAAGGATCCCCGTAAATGGCACCGTCTAGTGAGGCAGATTGCTGGAAAAACAGTATCATCCAGTATCCGTATTCTGAACGATGATGGGTCACTCGTGAGTGCAAATGACGTCAACAATTACTTTACTGACATTTGTACATCCTTTCCTGCCCCAACTAACACTGAAATAGAGAATCTACTGTTAATATGCCCCGACGAAGGTGAAATCGAAATAGTTGAGTATCAAGTTTTCAAAGAGCTGAACAAGTTGTGTCCATCCAGTAGCTCTTTTCCTGAAGAGCTGCCTATAAGGTTAATACGAGAGTTCTCTCTTTTCCTCGCCAAGCCACTTGGACACATCATCAGCGAATGTTTCGCCCAGTCAACTTTCCCGTCGTGCTGGAAACGCGCATTTGTGCGTGTTATACCGAAGACTAAAACACCCAAATCTTGCAACGAGTTACGACCGATATCAATCACATCTACCTTTGCAAAAGTCACCGAGTCATTCATCCTGCGTGAATTGCTCAAGCAAACGCGGGAAAACATAGACCGTTACCAGTATGGCGGCCTCAAAGGTTGCAATACCTCGATATACCTCGTGCGCCTAGTTGACATTATCTTTAAGTGGCTTGACAAGGGCAGTACCTTCATCGACCTAGCTCTCGCCGATTTCAGGAAGGCATTTGACCTGATTTGTCATCTTACGGCAGCAAAAAATATGCGAGCAATGGGCGCACAGAAGCGGTCTCTTGCATTAGTGATGAGCTTCCTTCAGGACAGAACGCAGTGTGTATTTCCATTGTTTGAAGGTGACTTGATCTCATACTGGTCTAAACTTACCTGTGGAGCCCCTCAGGGTACAAGACTTGCTGGTTTCATATTTATCTCCCTCATCAACTTCCTCCTTCAGAATTTCGAAGAGCGACTCAAATTCGTCGACGATTTATCATTTGTCCTCAAATACCTCGTGAGAGAAGGTGTAATCGAACGTCAGTTCAGCGAGACCCTTCTGGCATCCTTCTCTGAGGTCTGTGAACGTTACAAGTTGACACTGAATGCAGATAAATCAACGATCCTCAGGTTTTGCCCCTTAAAACCTGATCTGGAATTCCCGCAAGTCCCTTTCCCTATTGTTCCATCTGCAAAAATCCTCGGAGTCACATTATCGATGGACTGCACATTCACCGAACACGTGGAGAAGGTTATTAAGGCTGGCAATGCATCACTTCAGACCCTAGTCCTGATGCGCAGGTTTGGCTGCGACACTCAAAGCCTAAAAAATGCCTATATTACGTATGTGAGACCTCTACTCGAATACGCCGTCGCTGTCTGGGGACCTTTTGTCCAGAGCACCCACTACCTTTGCGATGACCTTGAATCTTTGTAGAAACGAGCAGTTAACATAATCGTTGGTAACAGAAGTGACGACTACAACAAACTCTTACAAGAACTGAACCTTGAATCCCTCAGCGACAGACGATTATCACTGATCATGTCCCTCGGCAAGTCACTGCTATCTTCGCCCCATCACAGACTGATCCTCCCAGCCGATGCTCCTGTTAACCAAAGAACCAGATCCCAGTTGAAGCTACAACCCCCGGTCTGCAGGACCAACCGCTACAAAAACACGTTTGTCCCCTTTTTTGTAGAAGCATACAACAAGACTTAGTGTTATTTGTATTCACGTGTTAGTGTTCTTATAGTGTCATTTGTATTTTTTTTTTCTTTTTTTTCCATATTGTTGTAAAGACGACATAAATTAGCCATGGCTACGCTGTTCGTTCTTAATAAACCTATGTCTATGTCTATGTCTATCTCGTGAATGGCTTGAGGTATTAAGTTGAAGCTTTCAGAGTGTCCTGAGGGAGGGAACAGGTGGATGCCAAATTTTGAATTGGGAGAGGGCTAGGGCGGCTAAAGATCTTTATTTTCCGGTCCTATCAGACAATTTTGAACCATGAGCCTATATAGGACCTAATAATCGATTCACAGTTTAGTGTCGAGGTGAATCACCAGGGAATATATGTTGCCGGGTGATTTAAACAGCGTATCGGCAATATCTTGGGAAAGGTTTTGGGAATCAAGTTGAAACTTAGGGGAGTGGAGAGCAATTGGACCTTTAAATTTGACTTGGGTAAGTGGGAAGAAGGGAAGTGCATAAAGAGAGAGAGAGAGAGAGAGAGAGAGAGAGAGAGAGAGAGAGAGAGAGTATAGAGGAGACTTAAGTGCCGAGAGAAGAGGGAAAGAAATAGATATGCAGATTAAATAAAGAAGTCACTTACTTAGCCCAAAACTCTGAGCACGCAAATTAATAGCGACAATAGGCACTGCTAGTATCGAAATTAAATTGACAACCAAAATCACTTTGGCAGCTTTCCAGCGCAAAAAATCCTAAAAAAGAAAATACTTTTGAGGTTGACGTTATAAGAGAAAATAAACTAAATGGCTAACAGAAATGGGTAACAGGGAATTGATCCTGGAATTACTTATATTAAGAGAGAAGTATCGATGGTAGATTCACAATCGCACATTTGTCCGAGGTAATAATGTTTTTTTTCTTATTGATGTGTATAGCAAAGACGTGTTTTTTTGTTTTTTTTACACTTTTCCTTTAGTGCATTATAATCCTTTTTTCTCTATGACCTCTTCAGTGTTTTTGTTTAAATTAAGGAGCAACATTGAAACCTAAAACGAACAGAAATCATTTCGTATATGAGGGTGCTGCCCCTTCCTCAACCCTCGCTCTTTGAGCTAAAGTTTGACTTTTTTGTCACAATTCTATAAAAATGTCTTTCATTCAAATTCAGCGGCCCTAGTGTTTTAGCAATATTACTTTAAAAGATGAACTTTTTTTAAATTTAGTTTCTGACCGACTTTAAAGTCATACGAGAAAATCACCTTCCCTCACCCCCCTTCGCCCCGACCTCCCTACGTAAAATTTTTCCCAAAAGTTCCCACAGAAATTTTCCTCTCCGTGGAAGTTTTTCCTGGTGGAATATCCCCTCTACTTCGCAAAACATTACTCCCCAAAAATTTATGTATATTTTCCAATAATATATACTATATGTAAACAATGGGCAAATTGGCGAAACTTACAGCCCTTTCCCCAGGGACTAAGGAGGATCATGTCATCCCCAAAGGCATAGTTATTAGACCTCTATACTATGCTGGATCAAATGGCCATCTCAAAATTTTGATCGGATGTATTTGGGGAAAAAAGGGCGGCGGAAGATAGCTAGTCGCCCACCAATCTTTTTGGTCGCTTAAAAAGGGCACTAGAATTCTTGATTTCCGTTCGAAAGAGACCTCTCCCAATCTCCTAGGACCACTGATTCTAAACGATCACCCCTTGGAAACGAAAAAAAAACAACAACAAAAAAACGCATCTGTGGTCATTCTCCTGGGGAATTTTTTTTTTACAAATTCCAGATTTTTGTAGACAGGAGCTTGAAACCTCTACAGTAGTGTTCTTTGATGTACTGAAATCGACAGTGTAATTTTCATTAAGATCCCTTGACTTTTTGGGGGGTATTACTCCCCTTTTTCAAAAATAAGGTAAATTTTCTGAGGCTCGTAGCTTTTGATGGGCAACATTAAACTTCATGAATTTGACATATTTGGAAACAGCATAAAAAATTAATTCTTCGGGTGTATCTATTGTTATAAAAATTTCCTTTTTTGAAATTTCGTATACTGTTGCGCCGAGTCGCCCCTGTTTGAGTTTCTCTGACTGAGAAAAACAAACAAATAGAAATTTCAAAAATGCTAACAAAAGGTAAAGAAAAGGTATCTGATTCTCATTATCTTAAAAACCTGGAACTCTTTACTTTATTTTAAACGTCTAATTTCCAAATTAAAGCACACAGAAATTTTTTTCTCATTGTAATTATTTTAATTGCATGCTTGTCTTTGGTTTTTGTTTGAATTTTCATTTAGAAGACAAACTTGAATTCATGTAAGCGGTTAACCTCAATATGTATTTATTAAAAATAATGTATTTTTTTATTTTCCTAAAACTATCGAAGCTTCAGATACCATTCGCTTTATCTGTTTAAGAAAAGACAGGCCACTTTCTTCTTCTTCTCCTTCTGATCTTTATTTATGCAAACTTGACTGGGCTATCACACTATTCAAATAAAACCAAGATATATTTGACTCGCATTAAATCTTGGCGGTAGCTAGCACAGTAAAGTATTATTCGGACACGAAGGGATACGAATTGCTTCAGATTTTGCATCGGCAAAATCCAAACGTTTTCTTAAATTACATGAATCAATCCAGCTAGAAATATAGGCAGCCACCATTCCCCTCCCATCCTCCTTTCTCAAAATCTTAGGTGCGCATCCACCGACAAAAGACCGGTTCTTATCTACAACTACGACAGTTTAGGACAGACTACTTCCCCTCAGTTTCCGGAACTTCGTCTAGCTTATATCTCACTATATTGTCATATGGCTGCATCTTCCAGATCCACTGCAGTTTTACCCATAGCCTTCATTCCACATTTAATACCTTACCGTATATCTTCCCTCCTTTTCTTACTTTGTTCTTCTTCTCGTAAGACCTATCGCTTAGAAGCTTCTAATACAAAACCCTTCTTTCCTCTAACTAACTTTAAGCTTTTTCTCTGTCAGCTACGAAAAGTTTCCAAAAAAAAGTTAAAAAACATAGTTGCTACTTCACAAACTATATTCCTAATATCATTCCGATCATCTTTTCATTTGCCAAATTCAAACTCTCGAACTTAATGTCCAACTGGTTCTGGGATATTTCTCTCTATTTCTAATCCGAAAGTCTACCAACGTATCAATTACCTGATACAATTACCCTTTCTAAATTCCACCTTTAAATAATAATAATAGTAATAATTTATTTTTAATCCGCTACCAACAAAACACAAGCGGAGTACTAGGAAAAAAGAAACATAAAGAAATAAACTCTATATATTATTATATGACGACTTTTCTTTCTAATGTCAATAATAAAAATCCTGCCAGCATACACTTTAGTGTCTTCTATTGACCTTACCAATCTTCGATACAGAACAATATAACCAATTAGCTGTATTACCATCATGCCAACAGTATGTTTAACTTATGGGTTACTTTTGACCTATTGACGTGTTGGCAATTACTTGGTCAGTGTGTCTACAAAATTATAACAATATATTACCCCTGCTATTTTCCTTCCAGAACCCAAATCCGTCTAGGCTAAGATACTATCTATCCCTATTTGTACCAACCTGACCGTTAAAACAATCTAATAAAATACTATATTTCTTTGATGGGTATTGTCTCTTTGGCCCTTCACCTTTATTGAAAACTCAAGAGTAAATGCCTCTGTTAGAACAAACGCCTCTGTTATGAGTCACAAGATCAGCAGCTTATCGTAGAGGGCCAACTCGTAGATTACTAGCGATTCTTCACCACGGAGGCTCTGGTCGCTAGAAGAAATCTTCTGATGCGTGCCTATGAATTAGTTAGCATATATTCATAAGTTTATTCCTGCTTGCAGTAATTTTAGTTACGTAACATTGGTTTTTCATTTACTTTGTACAGTATAGCATTAGTTTTTCATTTATAGGTTTTGCCCTCCGTCAACCAGGCACACATCTTCATTTATTGTCAGTGAAGTTAAATATAGGTTAATCGCTTCGTGCATTGACCCTTCGCATTTGAAGTCGCTTGAAAATAATCCATTTCGTATTGATGACGTATTGTTATCTCGCGTGGCAAATGATCCCGCTGAAATTAATGTTAGGCCAATGAGACATAGTAGATATATTGATATTATGAATAGCAATGCAATTAATGTGACAAATATGGATTTATAGATTGGACAGAGGAACTGTCACATCACGTCGAATTTTTCTGAAGTGTCGAACCTTCTTATTTCATGTTGTGATAAAATTGATGTTGGGTATATGCGAATCTTTTCTTACACAGGATAGCTTTCTACCGTCATATACTTTTCCAGGGTATCAGCTGGTTTCAAAATCAAGAAAATCTATGATGCGGGGTGGACTCGCATTTATAATTAAGGATGAAATAAGATACACAGTAAAGAAGAATTTAAATTGTTGAATTGAAGGTAAGATCGAAACTTTTTCTATTGAGATTGAAGTTTCAGAGAAGAAAAAGTTGTTAGTTTGTTTAGTATACCAGCCAACTAGTGCTAATCCGGAGGATTTTCTTCATGATTTTGATAAGTTTATTTCCGATACAGCGGCGACTAAATTGGATCGGGTATTTATTGATGATTTTAATTTTAATCTTCTTAATTTAAGTAGTTCTAACCTTGATTTTTTTTAAATCTTATTTTGTCGCACATTTTTTTTTCCGGTAGCAGAAATACCGACACGGATTACTAGTCAGTCGGCTACCCTTATTGATAATATCTATTTAACGGGGAATCTTATACTGAAAAGTGATTGCGACGTGATCATATGTCCAGCTTCTGACCATCTTCCTTTGGCGTTCGTAATTCGGGACGCTGGAAAAAAGGTTTTTAAAATGGAGAATATCTTAAACAGTTAGTCTTAGGAATGTCTTAAACAGTTTCAAGAAGAGATAAGTATAGTTTCTTGGGAGGAAGTTATGAATGAAAAAGAAAACGCATCGATGGCCTTTGACACTTTTTAAAAAAATATTGCCAACTCTATTTATGATAAGTGTTGCCCTGTGAAAGTTGTTCATAAGAAAAAAAAATTCCCAAGGAAACCGTGGGTGACGAATAAAACCTTGGAAAAAATTAGTGAACGGAACAGACTTTATCAGTTGTGCCTTGATTCTTCAACGCAACAAAACCTTGAAGAATTCAGGAAACTTGGTAACAATGTGAACTCCCTCAGAAGATCATCAATGAAACATTATTATTCAGAGAAGTTTCGTGATAAAAACGATGATGTTAACGGAACTTGGCCAGAGATAAATGAGGCACAACGTGGCAGTAACATTATAGACCCAGTGGATGAATTTACAGTCGATGAAAATCAAGTTAAAAGTAAGAAAGATGTTAGTGATGAATTTTGTAAAAAAATTTCAAATGCTGGAATTGATGTTAAAAATGATGTTGCTGACCATGAGTGTAAAAACGAGCTGTTTATTGATGACCGTGGGAAAGGTCATTCCATGAAATTCGTAAAGCGCACTCAGTCTGATCTCGAGGACGCGCTGAAAACAACAAAGTCAAATTCAGCAGGAATTGACGGTCTTAGCCTTAAAGCATTTAAGGCTATCGCCGCTTACCTTTTGCCTAGGCTTCTATACTTAGTGAACCTATTTTTGGAAAAAGGTCAGTTCCCAGATGCTTTAAATCAAGCAAAAATTATACCTTTACATAAAGGCGGCGACAAAAGAGAAAAGTCGAACTGGAACCCTATATCGATTCTGCCACTGTTCTAAAAAATATTTGAAACGGTTGTTCATAAGAAACTGTATTCCCCCTTAATTCTCTTGGGCTTTTATGTGACACGCAATTTGGATTCCGAAAATCTCATTCTACTAGTCATGCAGTGCACCATCTTTTTGATGTTTCAAACAATATATTCGAGAGCGGCTCTACTCCTTTCACTATTTTTATTGATTTTAAGAAAGCTTTTGATACTGTTGATTTTGAGCTGTAGTTAGATAGGATGCCACATTTAGGGATAAAAGGAAATTGGATTGATTGGTTTCAGTCGTATTTGTATGGTAGACCAATGCGTGTAGTAGTAAGGGATATTGTCAGTTAGTTCACCCCGTCCTGTACTATGTGAAGTTCCGCAAGGTTTTGTGTTAGGTCCGCTTTTATATTTATATTTACGTCGACACAATACGGTTCTACATTCCTGATGCCGCCATAACATCCTTTGCGGATGACACAGCTATAACGATTTCTGGAAAGGCTTTGTGTGAGCTTGTTTCAAAAGCAAATAAAGTGCTACATAACCTACATGTTTTTACTAGTCTTAGTTGTTTAGCAGTGAATGCGAGTAAAACTAATTACAAGATTTTTAGTAGTACTGGAATTATTGATAATGTTTTATCAATTTTAATTGTACGAAAATTAAGCAGATATTTGATATAAGGTATCTTGGTTTTCAGATTGATTGTAATTTAAATTGGATAAAAACATAGTGAAATCGTATCGGTGAAAGTTGCGCGAGGTTTAGGGCTAATTCGTAGATTTAAACATGTTTTTCCTGTCTCAGTTTTGAAAATTTCATATTATTCAATTATTCATCCTTATCTTGTATACGATTGTTCTGAGTGGGCTAGTAATTTTGCTGTAAATTTTAAACGGATACAAATTGTGCAGCATAAAGCGCTGCGCCTGCTCGGCGATTTTGAAAAATGTGAACGTACAATGGATCGTTATCGCCATTTTAATATTTTAAATGTTGGGCAGTTGAGAGAATGTCAGACCGGTATTTTCGTGTATCAGTGCCTAAATAAACTAGCACCTAATTATTTTTGTGATGTTTTACCATTAAATTCTGAGTAACATTCTTATGATACAAGGAATTCCGCGGACCTAGTACAAGACAGACGACACACTGCTAGGTCTAGTTTTGTATTTAGGCATGTGGGTGTTTCGGTATGGAACAGTCTTACGGAAAGCACTAGGATGGCAGAGAGTGTGTCCTCTTTTAAAAATAAAACAAAGAATTTCTTGATGAATAAGGACGGATGAGGGGGGGGGGGGGGAGGCTGTCTTCTATCTTCTGTAAGTATTGGTTCGCAGTTCCCCCGAGGTTTATTTTTATTTGTTTATAAAATTGCAATTTTCTTTTTTTTTGTTTTTTTTTTTTCAATATATATGTAGTAAGTGACTAAAATATTGAGTCCTGCCACAAACAAATCAGTATATTTTCACGTGGTAGGTCTTTTTAATATGATTTTATGTGAATATTGGTCATTAATAAAAATTAATTTCTCTCTCAAAGTCGGCTCAAGGGCGTATGCTAATATGACCGATAACTTGCATTTTATTTTTGTTTTTTAAACGAATTTTCAAACTGTAATTCTATATTCTATAAATTGTTTTTCTTCATTTCTTTGCTAAACGGGATCAAAGAAGTGGTTTATTTTTCATGTTTTTTTCCTCGTTTTTTATTTACATCATAAAAAACGCATACAAATTGCTAACTATGTAAAACCAATACATATGGATAGACTTCCAGGACAAGTTAAAGCTTTAAGACTTTATGACAGGTTATTTTGTGTTTTTTGTCTGTTTGTTTTTTTTGTATGTTAATAAAAGCTCAATTCAATTGAAGACTTTTGATTCTGAATGTTCAAATTTCAAATCATTACACTTCTTATTTTAATTAAATCAGCTGAATTAAAACAAAAAGACTGTAATGAAGAAGGTACTTACTTTGGCCAGTAATCTTTCGACTCCTAGAGCGACCCAGATTGGAACATTTAAATCTGAAAGAAAAATATCACGTTCTCAATATCTTATCCAATTTCTTTTTTTAACGGGTGCAATCTCATATTGACTGTGCTCCAGTTCGGGATTGCCTTGATGTTTAAATTCCATTACCACTAAATCTAACAATCCCATTCACATTCTTTCTGTAATGACAAGTGATTCTTTGACAAACAAAAAACTGTTTATGGAGAAATCCTAGAATAATGTGGATAACGATTTATATCATTATGTTCCTGATTCTCATCTTACCAAGATCAAGGTTTCATATTACCTGCTATCTTCTCATTCTAGAAATAACCCAACTAATTTCCTTTGTTATCTATTGAGATAGCATAATGTTTCAAAGCTGCCAGGCCTTGTGTAGTGAAGAAGGTACTTCTATCGCTATAAAAGAGGCTGGTTTATTTTCCTTAGCTGATAGAGGCGAAACTCCGTCAGAGTTTCTGGCATCATCTTTGGTTGAAGGAAGGTAGGCCCCTTTCTGGTGTGGTATTTAAACTTACAAGATCAACGAAACGTGCTTTCAATAAGCCCAATGGAGAATAGGAAGAACTGAAAATTTATAAAAATATATTATTCTGTACGGAATAATCCTTAACTTGTCTGAAAACTAGTCTCTAAACTTACTCATTCGTGAACCCTTGAATATGACAGATTAGTGTTTCTGATTGGAATGTTCCTTTTCATTCATTTTTTTTTAGCTGATTCAAAACCTCTCGAGTTTTCTTAACGTGACATTGTTTGTGATTACCTATCAAATTTTGACCATTTTAATAGCCTCGTTAATATTCTATCTTCTGTTACAGCAATACAAAACAATTTCTGCAAACAGGAAAGTTCCTGAAAAAGCACCCTTGTAACTTTTCAGTGACTTTTGCAATTTTGCATTTGCAATTTTCAGCAATTCTGAAAACAGTATTGGTTTCAGAAGTTGTATTGGTTATTCGTCAAGCTTTATTAAGTTCCACAAGCTTTGTTCTATTCAAACAGTCACTACAAATATTCGACCCTTCCTGACTGATCGGTTCATTAATAACAGCCATTTTTCTTATGCTGATGATATTCTTTTGGTAGCTAAAAATATTTAATCGTATCACAGTTGTTAATGATATCCAATCTTGTGGGATTATCTGGGACTACTCTACGGTGCGTCTACGAAAAAACAAGAAGCCTTATATTTCAACCAATCAAGGAAACACTTGGAAAGACTTATGGTATGCTTGCCAAATAATATAAGCAGTTTGACATGAATTGCCTATGAAAACTTTATAATGCCATGGTTCATGTATATCTTTTATCCCGCCAATAGATTTTTTTGTAATGGCTTAGAAAGTTTTTTAAGCTGTAGACAAATCTTCAGATACTGCAATATTTTCATATTGTTCCCAGGCTTAATTAGCATAATAATCTCTTTGCCTACATTTTTTCTCAAAATCTTTGGGAAAAATTTGCTGAAATAAAAGCTAGAAAATGTTTTTGTTTCTTTCAAATAAAGTTTTTTTTTATCCATATTCATTCCTGTAAGGAACATTGAATTTGTAAAACAGGAAAAAAAATGCATTCCCAGCTTTGATATTTCTGATTATATAGTATGTAGATTGTCATGTCTTTATATTATTAAATAAAAGAAAATAAGTTTTTTCAACAAAAAGGAAGAAATTATCCTGAAATTAAAACTTAAAACGAATAGAAATTATACTGTATACGAGGGGGACTGTAAGCTCCTCAATCCCTCACTTTTTACGATGAAGTTTTATAGTGCTTTAAGAGAGTTTCTTATTCCAATTAAACGGCCCTTGTGCATCAGGAGTCGTTCTTAAAAATTGGGGAAAAATTCAAGCTTGAGCATAAAGAGTGAGTGATTGAGAAGGGAGCAGCCGTCTTCGCATATGGAATAATTTCTATTCGTTATAATCTCTAAAGTAAGGTTCTCTGACATGCTGAATCTGATGGTGTGGTGTTCATGAAGATCCCTTGACATTTTTAAGGTGTTTCCTCTTTTATTATAAATCAGGCAAATTTTTTCAGGCTCTTAGCTTTTGATGGGTGACAACAAACTTCGTGAATTTTATATATTTGGCATCAGCATAAAAAACCAATTCTTTCGATGTACCTTGGTGAATTTGGTAAAGATGTATTTCACGAATACTAAGCTTTATATTCGATTAACCTAACCCATTATCATTTTACTAGGCTTAGGCTATATTTGCGGGAGTTTTTTTTTTTTTTTAATCAATAATATTATAGATCGTTCAAAAGTAGGGAATATAATTGTGACTTGATAAAACCATCGCTTTTGATACATAACATATATGGGATGTTGGCACAATGTATTATTTTTCTTTTTTTTTGGTTTCTTGATCTTATATTTTATATTTTTTAGTAAAGTGCAAATTATGTTCTGGTCTTGAGAAGGCATGGGGGTTTTGAGCCCTACTCATGTTAATTTCTGCTCGTTTTGAGTTTGATTCGGTTATTTATCGTAATTTCTGCTTTGGGTTTCATTTATTTATCGATGCTGATTTGTGATAGTTTCACGCTTGGTAGATTAATTGATTTTACTTTTGCTAAATTTTGGTTTAATGGAGTTCTTTACTTTTCTTTGAAAAACTTATTTTCTGGAAAAAGTTTTTTGATTAATGTATATTAAAGAGCGTATACTGTAAAAAAATAAGCTAAAGAAATATTATTATTTTGATGGACTTTGTTTTAAGGAGCAGGGGAAAGGCAATGGGAGACCACGGAATCAAATGGGGAGGAAAAAGTCTCCTGGACTTGGATTATGCTGATGATTTAAGCATCCTAGATGAAAGTGTGAGCAAAATGAATGAAGTTTTAGAGGTTTTGCGAGTTCAGGGTGCTAGTATTGGTTTGAAAATTAATGTTAGGAAGACCAAGTCACTAAGGCTAGGAATAAGTGAAGATGAAAAGGTGACGTTGGGTAATGAAAAGATTGATCAGGTGGGCAGTTTCACTTACCTTGGTAGTATTATTAGTAAAGATGGTGGGAGCAGTGAAGATGTTAAAAATAGAATAGCCAAGGCTCAGGGTGTTTTTTCACAGTTAAAAAAAGTCTGGAAGAATAGGAAGATAAGTCTGCAAACCAAGATTAGAATCTTAGAAGCTACAGTGATGACAGTGGTCAAATATGGCTCTGAAGCATGGACGCTCCGAAAAGCGGATGAAGATTTGCTAGATGTTTTCCAGAGAAATTGCTTAAGGATTGTTCTGGGTACCCGGCTGACTGACCGTATTTCAAACAATAGGCTATACGAAAAATGTGGTTCAATACCGCTTTCTAGGTCTATAATGAAAGAAAGGTTGAGGTGGTTAGGGCATGTTGTTCGGATGAAGGATGACAGATTGCCGAAGATTGTTCTTTTCGGCCAACCATCTAGGGCTAAACGGAAAGCAGGTCGTCCCCGTCTGGGTTGGGAGGACGTCATAAAGAAAGATTTAAAGGAAATGGGAACTTCGTGGGCGGGTGTAAAAAGGAAGGCTTTGAATAGATTGGGGAGGAGGAGGAGCGTGCGTAGCTGTGTTGGCCTCAGGCGGCTTGGTGCTGCGATGAGTTGTTAGTAGTAGTAGTAATAAAGAAATATACTAGTCGACTAAGTTCAGTAAGCATGATCGACTTCTAACACCTACAAAGAGATAATTTAAGTTAAATAGGATTTGTTCAAGTTAGCCTTGGTCTAATGTACTCAAATGTTTTAGAACAGATTTATTAGACACATTAGACCCGTAAGACATTACCGTGTTCCCGTTCAACAACAGCTTACGGATTACTTATTATTAGTCCTAATCTTATCCTCGTCATCACTACCAGTTCGACGTTTTTTGCAATTGGTTAATGTAACCAAAGACAAATTCAACAATTGAAACATATGACGCCAACCTCACTTTTAAAAATCATTTATCCTCAAATATAAAATTTGATTCGAAATATTTTACAACTGACGATGATCGTGATGAAACGGAGATACGAATTCAACCTAATCTGCTTTCTGTTCTAGCCCTGTCGTGGACACATTATGAGCTACTTTTAGGGCTAAATAGAGGTACGAGTCTAAGACGAATCGTTTTTCATTTCTCATTACTTAAAAATTTGCATTTTTTTAAATGGGTATATAGTTTCTTTGAACTACTTTGAAACTACATATATTTTCTTTTGAAAATGGCCTTTCGCTAAAAATACACATGAGTTATACCAGAATAACACAAGTATCTAATCCACTAACTAATTTGTTGTCTTTGACACAAATACATAAAATGTTTCTTGGAAAGCTAAAACACAAACATTAAGGCAAGAGCAGGGCAATGAAGAAGAAAAATCGAAAACAGATCTAGGAGAAAGAGGGAAAAACTTACAAATAAATAATACTATAGAAGGATATTCGTTTTGCACCTCGTGTGAGCCTCCATTTATTACAATGAGCCATTGAACAGGATCCACTCTTATTCCATATCTAAATAAAAATAAAAGTCATTTTCCTCTTTGCCCGGAAATAATGTGTAACTAAACAGTATCCGGATGAAACTTTCCTTGAGTGAGTACTGTGTTTTTTTTTTTAAATATCATCAAGCCGACCGCAACCTTCACTACTACTACAAACACAACTGCTACTACCACCATCGATTCAACAAACTCTTCAGACGTATCCACAAGACATAAATAAAGTCTTTCCTCACGAAGATCCACAACGAGCGTGGACAGGTGTAAAGATTGGTGTAGCTGTTCGTCAGATTTGTTTTAATGAATTCCGACAGCGCACTCAGTAATTAGGCCAATTATAAGATCCAGTATTTTGAAACTACTAAACAGAGATCGGATCAGGTTCATATTCCCAAAACGCAATACTATGAGCTTCTCAACTACGTCAAGTTTAGTTGGGACTATACATCCCCTTTTGGTAGATGTCCACATGACAAGAATTGAAAAAACACGGTCCTCCTCCCATAAAGGGTTCAAATCATCAAATCGTCAAAAGGGTTCAAGCATACTCATGTCCTGATAAATATAATTTAGGTATCTTACAACCTTCAAATCTGATATGGACCAAAAAAGGTACAACTAACCTACAATCCTTACTATTACTTTCCACCAAATTTGGTTGGTTTGCACCACTCCTTCTGGTTCCACTTCTTCATGTCTTGATGACAAAAATTTAGTGATTCACCTCCGACAACAGGCCCCTATTGTGTCAATACTAGCTCCTGCTTCTTTTTCAAGTTCGGATTGGCATTCGACGTCACTCCTGGTAAATGTCACGTGACAAGAATTTAGAGGTCCTCTTTGCAATCCTCTAAAGATTGGACCCAGTCATAATTCCTAAGACTCGTACCTAACTTTGGTTTTCCACAAATTTCAAAAAGATTCGACATTCCTTTTTGGCAAATGACCTTATAACGAGAATTTAGAGATCTTCACACTCCTCCTCAAGAGGTCAATTATGACTAGAAATCTAAAAGGAGAAGCTAGCACACTATCTCTAATTTTCTAATAAGTTTGGTGGAAGGGACCACTCTCAATCCCCCATAGAATTCAGATTGGGAATGGATCTTCGAAACCCGTAACTAGGAAACTAGCTTTTGTTCCAAGTATGTTTGATTGACATCCGTACAATACCATCGGTCCGATGACATTGGATATATATTTTGATGACATAAATGTAGGGTCATGCTATGGGCACAAGCTTGATATACATGAAAAACGTTCAGAAAATCTGGTCAGAATCGACAACTTCAAGAAAAACAAAAAATAGTAATCTGGTATAAAGATTTTATCTATTCCCTAATTTTTGCCTGAAATCTAGAAGTAACAGAGAAATTTAACTTAATTCTCAATGGATAATTCCCTGATCTATACGGGCGCAATAATCCCCGATCCATAAGAAGCTTACTTTCGGAAATAGGAAAATTTTATTTCTTTCATTTTCTTTTTTTTATTCAATTTGTTTGGGCAGGAAAAAAAAGTCTGGAAAACTGCCGGAAATTTTTCAAAACTTGGAAGAATTTTTCTACTCTATGTCTTCACCTCGCATTAAAATTTTGTATTTTCTTCTCTTGAATCTTACTGTTCTCAATATCCACATTGCTGATTAGGAGAAAAGAGAAATACATAAAACCAGCGCAAACTAATGAAACCCAAAAATATCCCTTTCTAGAAAAAGCATTCATTACGTCGTTTCATTATATTTCTGCGGTGTGCATCCGTTTTTTGGTAGTCTGGTTATTGAACATCTTGCTTTGCTTTATTAGATTGTTTTGTTCTGAATCAGCGCCCGGTGTTTCTTTTTTCAACAAGCCGGTCCCAGAAACACACAAACAGCAGGAACAAAATAACTCATACAATACTATTACTATTGGCCCAGTTTTGTTTAAATTAATAAGGCTAACTTACCAAAAGATTAAAAAAAATTTCACGAGTCGTCAATTGCGACTAATAAAGCGGTTGTATTGATTCCTGTGTATAAAGGTGTTAAACCGAATGGAGTTTGTATCGTTTCTAGAGATATTAGTTATCTAGGCTTTCCAATTGCGTATAACCTCAAACCGACGCCTTTTGTTCTTGTTCAGTTGCAAAAATGCCCGACGTAATTACAAACTCTCTGTTGACAGTAAACTGTTGTTCAGCCCTTTTTGACTTGCGCACCTTTATAGTGTTATAGTGTTATTATTATTCAGTAAAAATCGCTCGTTATCCCTATTAGAGTCCACCCTTTCAGACGGGGACAAAAGAGCCCTCGTTCTCGTTAGAGTAAATATTTTAAGTACCTTCTTCATTTCTAACGTTGGGCAAGCAATTCGAAAACAACATCAAAGTATGGAACAATTGATCCTCTTTTCGCCGACGTTGAGAGGCGGAATAAACTTATGATCCGAAATATGATTTTTGTGTGTTATTTTCCAAAGGTGTAAGACAATTGTTTTGACCTGTTTGTTCTAGTTAATTCGCCACGTGTCTTCTTTTCATTCCTTTTATTTGTGTATATTATGCTGCATTCTATTGAGCTTTCCTTTCTTGTTTTGCTCATTTGTCTTAATTTGTTATTACTTCATTTATTGGCTATTTTTCAGAAATGGGAAATAAATGTCATTTATTTTGTCATGTCATTTCGGTACATTTTTTTCACGTTTCACTTCATTCAAACGACATTTCATTATGTTTTTCCTAAAGCTATTTCACACTATTTCGTGTAACTAGAGTGTCGGCAAAAGGAACCACGACGTAATTTTGATGATCTTACAAAATCCAATCAGTCTCTTTATAACCATTTTGACGTGGCGGCTACGTTAGTTTTCTACAATTATATACTTTAACCTCTTTTTGAGGAAAACTTCCAACCTGATCCCTGTCAGGTTAAGAGCAGGTGAAAGTAGCTTTTCGTAATCGTAGATTCGTTAAAGAAGGTGCAGAAAACTTGAAAGGAGAAGTTTCGACGGCACAATCTTAAGATACATATAACTGCAAGGACAACATTGCTTTTCCATCATCAGAATCAAAGAAAGAAACGGTGCCAATTTTCAGCTGACATTGAAATGAAAAAAAGAACGATAAACTTAAAAAACAACTGTGCACTCAACAGTTGTCGCACTCAACAAACAGGGAACTTAATCCCAATCCATTAAAAGGATTGAAATATCCTTAAATAAAACCATGCTTATTCTAGCTATTTCTATTTTTTAAACAAGCAATATTAAGCACTAAAAACGAAAAAATATACAGAATTCAGATTTAACAGACAGAAGTCAGAAAAGTGAAATGAATTCAAGTAAAACTACTCAAATGTTCGACTCTTAAGCTTCAATCTGAAAAAAGAAACAAAATATATTCAGGTCATATACCATAGCTGTTAGACACGCCGCGTGACTAAATTTGGAACGAATTAAAAACAAGTTTCTCATTTTTTGAGGGTGCACCCAGAAACACGAGTAAGGAATTTATTTAGGGGAGCCCACATCCCCCGGGGGGGGGGGGGGGTAATTACAGACGAACTAAGTGAAAATCCGTCCTAGCTGAGTGGATTGGTGCGCTGGATTTACGATACTTTGTCCGAGAGGACGAGGATTCAAATCCTAGTGTACCCAATTTTTTGCTTTCTCTATAAGCTCAGCCAGAGTCGAACCAGCTTTAAATGGGTACCTGGAGAAATCTGGGGAGGGTAAACAGGAAGGGTGTGCGAAAGCACAGGAAGGTTGGCCCCCAATCCCCCATTGCACTTCCTGGCTGACGGGTCAAGAAACGAAGATCAGCACTGCCGGTAGGGACTGTAAAGTCCAATGCCGCATTCTTAACCTTTACCTTACATGAAAATTTATGAAATTATAACTATACGCATATTTTAAGAGGGAGGGGCACATGAATTTACCATATTTAGCTAGTGTCTCTACTTCATGAAATGGTGTGTCTAAACTACGACTAAATCTCTTCGTTTTTTTTTCAGCGACACTATCAACTGTGCCATCTAATTGTCCTGGTTTTATACAACCGATATCTGAATGAATTTCCGATAATATTTTAAAATTAAAGCTTTCAATACAATTTGACCAAGTTAGCTAATGGTTTTATGAACAACAGCTGTGTTTTAAAGAATGAAGATGCCAAAAGATATAACACAGTGCTTACTTTATCACATTTTCCAAAAACAGACGAGCTCCTCCAAGAAGAAGTAGCAGAAAGGCAAGGTTTATAAATCCGCGAAAGTCACCAAATCCAGAAGTCCAGGAAAATAGGGAGTCTCGACGGTAATGACATCTATAAAAAAAAAATAGGTAAGCACCTTATTTCCGGACCAAATGATGATTATACAGTTGAGCAGAAAAACCTGATAAAAAACGGATGCGTAGAAAAACAAGAGCAAAAATTTTATAAGGCTGTTTACTATTGCTCAAGACTTTATAGATAAGTTTTACTGTCTGAGATTTTGCAAATACGGTTAAAGTATGAATTCAATATTATAACTGAGTAGCATTCAATTGCGTTTCATAACTATATTTTGGATGCCCAAAGCTAAGAAGTTTTGTCTTGCACTTTAGAGAATATAGATGTCTCTCTTGTTTACGCACATGATGCCTTAAATCCCCGCCAAACGGTAATATCATTTGAGCAAAATTTTTGCCATTTTTTTCTAGAAATAGCATCAAAGTAATCAAGGTATCGAAGTAACAATAAGCAGCTTGCATAACTTACAGCCCTTGCACAGTAAATAGAAGTTGCCACGTAAATCACTAAATCCAAGTATTAAAGTAAACAAAGTGTCAAAGCAACAATAATCAAGTTCCGTAACTCAGAGCCATTTCCTCAGGGTTGGGGGCGGGGGGTTCAGCCCCAAAAGCATACTTATTTGGCCTTTGAAGTTTTTTGAACAAAATGGCAATCTCAAAATTTTGACCGGATGCCCTTTGAAAAAGTGGGGTGTGGGCTATTTGCTTATTGATCACCTTTGAATCTTAAAAAAGAACTAGAAGTTTCAATTTCCGATCAAATGAACCCCCTCCAAAATTAATAAGACCACCCCTACCACAAAAACCTTATATTCTAATAATAGGCAACTTACATAAGTTACAATCCTTGCCCCGGGGGATCTGGAGGATTTCTCACCCCTAAGTTATAGTAATTTGGATTTTGGACTATTTTGAACAAAATGGTTATTTACAAATTTTGATAGGATAAATTTGGGGGAAAATGCACAAGGGGGGGGGGGTTACACTAGGGGCTGGATGGCTTTGGCTGTGCACAACATTTCCATGGTGGCCCTGCTTTAACTAATCTTAATGCACAACTGAAAAAAAAACTAATAAAACATCGAAAAATTATTGCCTTTATGACCTTTAGTTTTCTATTGTCAAAAACATAGTAACAGAAAAAAAATAATTGAAAAACTAAATAACTTTACATAAGAGATAACCATTCACAAACAGTATATAGAGCTATCCTTCCATTTGCAAATGGGAGGATATTAGGCGGTGGGGTTTAATGCTAAGGGGTGGGCGGGAATTGCTGTGCACAACCTTTCCTTGGTGGCCCTGTTTTGACTAATAATGCACAACTAAAAAAACATAAAATATCAAAATCTTATTGCCTCTATGACCTTTAGTTTTTTATTGTCTAAAACTTAGTAAGGAGTTGTAGCTGCATTGAAGGGATAATTTGAGCAAAAGCGTGAAGAGTGGAGGTCAGAGGAGGGGGTTGCTTCTCAGATATACAGCTTATATACACTTTCATTAAAAACATATTTCTTCAGTTTGATGTCTGTTGGTTTTTGATATCATATTCTGTACTTTTCAGGGAGTTTGCCTTCAGAAATATATTTTTGGATGTTTGAATCTTTCTCAATTAGAACAACTATTTTGACATCCTATTGTTGAATACCTTCTTTTGAATTTCACATCATGTCTTGTCACAGTTGGACCAGGGGTGTTTAAGTAAAACAGGACACGGAAGGGCGGGGGGGCTCCAATTACCCTTTGTTCTCAAAAATACTTTAGGACATTCAATCTCCAATCGAAAAAGCCCCTCCCTAGTTTTTATGGTCACCCCATCTGTATGAAGTGACCGAAAAAGCACGGGGGAAACATCGCTCTTTACTTAATCAACGCTACTCTGTTGACCATGGGAAGAAAACAAATTTTTCCCTCTGAAAGTAAAGTGTTGCGTCAAATCTTAAAACAAATCGTAAATATCCTGTACGGTTGCTGTCGTCCTTATCCCCTTGCTGTCTACGCTATAGATTTATTAGTGCTTTTTCTGAAAGCAATTTAGAATGAAGTAAATATAATCAGTCGGATTTTGCTTACCAATGTTTTAGTTACCGATTATCAAAATTCGTAAAAATGCAATAAATATATCCAGTTATTAATCGTAAATATAATATTTATTGCTTCTTAAGAAATGTATCTTTTTTGCGCTAAGCACGAGGTGTCCTATTAGTCGAAGCTATAGAATTTGTATGATTCTCTTTGGACTATAAAAGTCATAGAGGGGCTGAATTCATCAAAGGATAGTATAGCTACCTCTTAACTACCCCCTCTCCCCACAAACACACACTGTCACCCCAATTCTATGCTTCCATTTGACATCCATCAACTAGCAGTTTTGATGAGTAAAGATTCTTAAGCTTAAACAAAAAAGACCTTCTACAGTAATATATCACTTGTTGATAAGGAAATTTAGAGGTTCATCTTGGCCAGAAGGATTCGAGCCTTCGCTCCCCAGGTTACTCTTGTTTCTAATCAGACTCACTGACCGCTCGGCTGAAACTGCTACGTAACATTAAGAGTGAATCAACGTTTTTGTTCATTTTTTTCATGCTGTAGAATATCTGATTTGAGGTTTGAAATTTATCCATAGATTGAATTTTGGATAAGAATTCTTCTTACATTTAAGTATGCTTAAAAAAGATTGAGTAGTTCGTGAGAAAATGCACTTTCAGAGGTAAAATTCTAGGACAGTTGGCTATCACTACTTCAGAAATGCCTTAAGGTAGGTTAAGGAGCTTTCAAGAATAATAATAATAATTTTTATTGCCCTTCATAATGTATAAAAGTACACAACTGACAGAGTAGGTAAAACAAAAAACACAACACAATGAAAATAAATTCAAAACTTAACCATTGACAAGCTTATTATTATTTTTTTTTAATAAACCCTTAAACCCTATAATTTTTCTCAACTCTAATTTTACTATTACTATTACTTTTTTTTAACAACACATCCTTGCCCACCAAGATACAAAACCTATTCCCTTCTACTTTAGACCAAACATGTCCTCAATTTTCTTACACTTCATAATCCTTATCCTTTTCCATTCTGTTTCCACACAATTTATAACATCGTAATTTTCCTTCTGCTTTCCTTTTCACTTCCACGTGTAATAGCAAATTAACGATACTATGTACACTATTGTCCTTATATAGGCCTCATCATCTACTTTTAGGTACACAGCTTTCTCTAAACTAACTTCATCTTTTTTACCTCTAAGACTTGCCAATAAATTCCTCAGTCCTGCTACATTTATTTCTGGTTTTTCACATTCTAACATTGCGTGACATTGCGTTTCTAGTTTTTTCTCGCATAGCTTATATAGTCCATTACTACCACTCATATTCATCATTACTTTCGACTCTTCTGTGGGTAACAAATTATGCATAAAGAAAAACATATGTTCTTTAACTTTTGGAGGCAACAAGGCAACTTTCTTGTAGTATGAAACTTTTGCCCACCTCTTCTGCACTATAACTACTATTTTCAATTATTTTTAGTGAAGGACGCTGCGTCTTTTTCTATAATATTTTTTAAGTTTTTCTTTGTCAATTTTCCCACTTATCTCAAGCGACATTCCTAATTTTTCTATTTCATAAATTTCTTATTATGCTTGATTTTATTTTGGAGGATATTTCTTTTCTTTTCTTTTCTATGTTTCATACCAAGCACTTGTTGGTGATTCTTTTTTCCTCATCACTTGTTCCAACATTGTCCTAATGAAAAGTTCTTTCATCTTACATTCCACATGTATGACCTGAATGCCTCCATGATTTCTATACATGAACATATTATCTGTTTTCAATTTATGTGGCAATTTTTCATTCCATATGTACTGGTAAATTGCACTCACAATTTGCTTTAGATGTGTCTTTTTGGGTTGTGAAACAAAGGACAGATACCACAAAACTGGGCAAGCATAAGTATTCACATACTGGGCCTTCTGGTGAACAGTCAGACCTCTTCCATATCCTTGTCTTAGGGCAATTTTGAATTT
>JAQQPU010003385.1:45121-59313 GCA_029168905.1 Artemia sp. Kazakhstan ARC1039 | reverse complement strand
AAACCAATTTGTAGAAGTAACTAAAACGGACTGAAAATCATTAGTAGGCGTGTTATTAATGAGACTAAAAGGGCAAGCATTAACATTCTTGAAACAAATGAAGAACACCATAGGGGAAGATAACAATCTTCTAATAAACTCAATAGAAAAAATGCTAGAAGCGTTCCGAGAAAGATTTGTTGAAACCAGTTCAACAAACAAAATAAAGCACGGAACTTTATGTTTCGACGAAACCCAAAATGTTAGGGAATACCTAAACAAAGTAATGGTATCAACAGAGGTTAAATATGGAAAAGAATCTGGTCCTTTTATGATAAAATTGTAATAAATGCTTTCTTGCAAAGATTGAGCCCCAAACTGTACCGAATGTTAATATAAAAAAATATTCAAACATTAGAACTGGCAGTTCAGGAAGTAGAGAGAATTTTCAAAATTGACACGATTGTGGCAAATCAGAATAAGTCAAGAATAAATAACGTAGGAGAATCAACTCCGGGACAATTATGAGGAATTTCACCCGCAATTTTCTCGAGAGATAATTCACCAAAACCGAACCAAAATAGATCCTCAACCCCTACCAGTCAAAGAATGGTACGTTTTGTACCCACGAATACGGCAAACTACGTAAATAACCCTCCAATTATATGCTATGCAGGTAATAAACAAGGACATATTGCCAGGGAATGCCGTACTAGAAATAACTATACACCAGCAACCCCCAATTTTAAAACCATTTGTTTGGGAGATCAAATATAAATGCCAATGGGTCAAGAAGTTATAGAAGTAAACCCCCCATGCCTCCCACTGTTCCGCAACCCCTACCACCAAGAATTGGAATACGCAAATCCTTCCCCCAACCGACAAAATAATTATCGGTTCCCAAACCCAAATACGCAACAAAACATGTAAAAATTTAATTCACAGACAGTGTATCCGACTATATTTAACAGGAATACGAGCGATAACAGAAGATATTTTTCCCGACAGGAAGAAATTTTTCGTCAATGCAAAATGAACAAACGCCACGAGCCGTCGGCACAAGAAATTCCAACCCACGTAATAATACGTGACAACCAAGACAATCAAATGTCAATCAACTTACTTGGGAAGTTCCCACCGAGCCCCAATGTCAAACACCAACCTATCAAATAAATGCACAGAGAAACGAATCAGGCCCCCAAGAAAATTAACCGGGACCCTGGAGACCAGTATTTTTTATAGGTCCCTTCCACTAATTGTACCTTCTTTAAGTGATAATAATGATATATTACCTATATTAAATTATTTTGGTGTTGCAACTATTTACTTCAAAGCGCTAATAGATTCCGATGCACCGAATTGCATAATAAACTCCAACGCATTTAATCGATTACCGGTATATATTAAGCGACGGAAAAATTTTAATATCCCCAGCTTAACTAGCGTCACAGGGCATAGGCTGAAAGTAATAGGCTCAATACGCCTAGATATGACAAAAGATAATAGAATCTTTCCTACCAACTTCATAATAAGCAAGAATTTCCCATATGAGGCTATAATCGGTACTAATTTTTTAAAATCTAATAAAGCGTTATTAGATATAGCGAATCACAGACTCGTATATCCATCCGATACCATTCACCGACGCGTGGAGAAAGGGGAAGCAACAGTGAATAGAATAAAGTCTTTTGTACCCCATTTCTCGTCCTGTAGGAGAAGCTCAAGTAACAAATGGATTGAGTCAATAAAAAAAAATAGGGAAAATGCGGGAGTATAGGCCGACAGAAATAAAGAAAATAGCAGAATTATGGAACGAGATAATAAATCTCAATGCTGTCTCCTAACAGCCAACCCCACAAGCGGAAGATCTGACACAACCAAGCGCCAATCTTAACTCAATAAAAAATGATTCAGAAGAAAAACATTATGGATTCACAGTGCGTAAAACAAAGATCCCCCAAAAACAATGCAAAGAGTTCAAATTTCACAAATGGTCACCCCCATAAATGAAAACTTCGAAATTTGGTTTGCATCCCCGTGTGGAGAAATCCAAGAAAATTTATTTTGTAAAGAACATATCATTTTATATAAGAAAGGAGAAGGTTTTATTTGGTTAATTAATACACACGAAAATGATACAATTACAATAAAAAAGAGAACAAGTCTCGTGGAAATACAAGTGATTTCTGAGCGCAAGCTAGACGAGTGGAAAAACTCCAAAAGGAGTTTAGTCAATAATATTAATGTTAGTAATCCAAGGAATAGGTACCCGCTAACAAGATAGATATAGGTACCCGCGATCCAAGAATAGGTACCCGCGAAAACTTAAATTAGAGCACATTCAAGACGCGGAATTAAAAGAAAAATTATGCGAGTTGCTCTGGAACTTTAGAGGTATATTTTCTACGTGTGAAGAGGACTTTGGATTGATACCGTTCTATGAACATTCTATCCAAACTACAGGGTTACCTGTAGCAAAACAACCCTATCGCATCCCTCATCCCTATAAAAATTGGTTAAAAATAAAATCCGCGAATTAGAAAGAAACAACATTATACGCCCAAGTATAAGCCCGTATTCAGCCCCTGTTATACTAGTACCAAAAAAAACCAGGACCTTAGGCTTGTAGTAGACTATAGAGCCTTAAACAAGCAGGTAGTTAGCGACAAGTTTCCCCTGCCCCGAATCGACGAAATCCTAGACTTCATCTCAACCAAAAATATAATTTTTACATCTCTCGACCTCACACAAGGTTATCATCAAGTTAAGATAGCAGATAATGATGTTCATAAGACCGCATTTTCTACGACAGAGCGTGGCTCTTATGAATATTTAAGAGTACCCTTCGGACTTAAAACTAGTTCAAGTGCACTATGTAGAACTTTATTACATTTATTACGTGGCGTAGACAATATTATTCATTTTTTGGATGATGTGTTCTGTGTAGGAGAAACCCCGGAGGACCATTTAAAAAAAATAACCAAAGTTTTTGAAAAGTTCAGAGAGGGTAATCTAAAATGTAGACCTGAAAAAGTAAATTTACTTCAATCCGAAATAAATTTTTTAGGAATTATAGTGACTCTGAGTCAGATATGACCAGATCCTGACAAGATAAAATGCGTAGAAAACCTAAAACCCCCAAAAACTATAAAACAATTGCGACCAATTCTTGGTTTGACCAGTTATTTTAGAAAATTCATACATAACTACGCCCAAATTGCAAAACCCCTAACGAACCTAACTAAAGGGACCCTCTAAAATATTACTTGGTCGCAGGAAGCTCAAACTTCCTTAGACACCCTCAAGAAAGCACTTACTTCCGAACCAGTATTGTCGCTACCAGATTTTGAAAAAGGACAATTTGTAGTCACCACTGACGCCTCAGCTCTGGGCATCGGTGCAATCCTTTCCCAATTAATCCCCGTAGAAAAGTACCATAATCCTCTACAGAAACCCTCTCAGTATATAGAGAAAGTCATATGCTATTCAAGCAGAACTCTATCGAAAGGCGAAAGCAGTTATTCTGCAACACAATTGGAGCTACTATCTATAATTTACCATTTAGACGAATTTAGACATTATTTAGTGGGTCGAAAATTTAAGCTACGTTCGGACCATAAAAGCTTACAGTACCTAAGTACATTCAAAAATCTAAGGACGAAATGTGTTCGACTCTCATTAATTATTTTGCTAACCTCCTTGATAAGTTCAAAGCTCTGAGAAGGGAAATAGACAATTGTTATTATGAATTAGACGAAGAAATCCAATGTAGGATAGTAACAGGTGATACAAATAGAAACCAAACCTCGATAATACCGGTATTACCCTAAAACCTAATAATACCTGCCTTCGAATATTTTCACGCAGATACAGGCGGACACTTGGGAATCACGAAAACCAATCACAGATTAAAACAATATTTCTTTGTTCCTTCAGCACTAACCAAACTCAAGGATTTCATAAACAATTGCGAATCATGTAATTTAAGAAAGAATCCCCAAACTTACCCCCATCCCCCAAAGGTAAGATTGCCAGTAGCGAGGTTTCCTTTCGACATTGTTTCATTTGATTAATATGGAACCAGTGGAGGATTACCTGTTTCCAACAGAGGCCATACTTGCATTCTTTCAGTCATAGATCACTTTTCCGGGTTCACTTTTGCCAAAGCATTGAAAAATCAAGGCGCATACGCTATGAGTAAAGGGTTAGCAAAAATATTTCTAAAATTTGGCGTCCCTAACAGAGTTAATGGGGATAATGGAAGTAATTTTGTTTCTAAAGTAACAAAAGATTTAACGAGTTTCCTTAACATAGAGAATTTGGTGACCTTCCCCAACCATCCCCAAGCTAATGGGAAAATGGAAAACCGGCATAAAATATTTTCCAATGTCTTGAGCATTTATACAAAAGAAAACCGAAACGATTGGGATCAATATCTACCTTACTTAACCAATGTAATTAATACTGCTTATTCAGAAACAACTAAAGAGAGTCCATTTTTTCTTTTATTCGAACGTGCTTTCAAAATACCCTATCAGGAAGTTCCCGAATCCAGACAGTATTACAATAATACCGAGGACTACAAGCAAGATTTTATAAATAGAATGAGGAAAACCTATTAGATAGTTAAACAAGAATCAGAAAAATGTAAAATAAACCAAGAGTTGAGAAACAAATCCAAAGTCAAAGAGAACATAAATTTTAAGGTAGGCGACTGTCTCTACCTAAAGAATGAGGCAAAGGTGGAAGGCAAAAAACTTTCCAATAAATATTCGGGACCTTACTGAATAATCAAAAAATACGACAATGAGTTTACTTTTAAAATAATAAACCCTGACAACGGAAGAACATATAAGGCAAATGTTAGCCGTATAAACAGGGCCAAGCACCCGGACAGATGGGCACCGAAACCCTCATTTACTGATTCTTCAAACGCAGAAAATGAATTTCCCAAGTCAAGGATAGCCAAGTTAAAATCTTTCAATTTCAAACAAGACTATTTCGAGAATGATAGCGACGAGGAAAACTTTGAAGAATTTGTAGCCAAGAAAAATTTAGTTGTCCCCAAAGGAAAATCCTTAATACCCATAGCGACAAAACCCCAAAAAGGCCCGAAAAGTTCATCATCAAAAAGCTCAGAAGAGTTGGACTGTATGCTGTCCCCAAAAACCCAATTATTTCCCGATAGAAATTCAACCCCTTGTCCCCCAAAATATTCCCAGATGATAAGGTATCACCAGCAACCCCGATAGAGAAGCCCCTATCGTTACAGGATGAATTAAATAGAGCTATGGAAACCCCTGGTGTAAAGATAAAGAAAACCCAACCAGGGACGCAAACGACAAAAATTTGAGAGAAACTATGGACATCATCCATTACCCAATAAAAACATGGCAAAGTGCCTTGCCTTGGACCCAGGAACACCCTGAAGATGAAAATCTAGGACAATATCAAAACATAACGGTATCCAAAGTCAAGCCCAAGGAGTCAGCCTCCTGGCAACAGACCTTGTTACAAAAAATACCCCCCCCCGAGGTTATGGCATTCAAACAATGAAGACACTCTCCACAAACATTCAACTCCTCCCAGAGTTCCGAAGAATCTTTTAACTCCCCCAAAACAGGAATTCAGCGCGAGGAAATGGAAAATAAACACTCTACCTCGAGAGGAGACGAAATATATGAAGCAAGGGCAGGTGATACTCCTAAATCGCAAAAGACCACCCCAGAAAGCCCTAATGATGACTCTTCAGGGACTAGTTCTACTGAATCCAACGATTAATCACCTCAAGACGAACCCCAAGACGCACAAAAACGAAAACCTACTTAGGCAACAGAACATGCAAAAGAGGCTAAATTAAAAGGTCAAAAATTCTTGTTGAAGCAGTACAAGAAGTTTGACTTAATCTCTATGGGAAAGTTAAAAAAGAATAAAACGCTAGAAAGCGAACAGAAAGTTACCACAAAATCTCGTATAGTAATTAAAAAACCAGATAAATGGAAATACGTCTAGAGATCAAGTCCCCAAAAAACTCATAAATAATGTTAAGACGAAATGAGCAGGTTGAATAAGAAAAAAAAACTTAAAACAAAGGTGTATGAATAAGACACTTCAACGAAAGCTACCCGCAAAAGGTCGAAGGAAATTAATAGTTAACTTTTCCAGATAAACTGAATCCCGGCTTGATAGAAAAACCTGAGGATAGAAGCAGAGCAAGAATTGCTCAACCCCTCCTCCAAAAAAAATACCTAGCGCCACCTCGTTACAGACAGAACGACTATGGACCAGCTATTTCAGATACGATCGAAACTCCTAGACAACTCGGCACAATTGATAACAGAAAGACTGAAAATCGAGAATATGATAGAAACAATACTTAAACCTCTTAGTGAAGTTAAGGCATCCAAAGAAAAAATGAACAAAAAATGAATGAGTTCCTAGTGACTAAACAAATAGATAAATTAATCGAGACTGAGTTTATGGAAGTTAAGGAGTAGACCACCAAAATCCAGGATGAAATGGAATCAATAAGCGACGCCACACTTGTTATGGGATATAATTATCCCGACAAGGTCCTAAAATTACATATATTATATAATAAAATGCAAGAAATTGGTAAATAAGTGTAAGATTATAGAAACAATACTGTACTATCTGCAACAATAGCGGTGCAAGAAGCACTGGCACCTGGACGAGTAAAGCTCCTAAACTTACAGCATAAATACGACCACTTAAAAGCACAGGAAGAGATAATTACTACAACAGGAGAGCTTAGAAAAACAACTGAAGGAAAACAAACCCGAAATCAACAGAGAACTGCAAAAACAAAGAGAATTCTGCTCAAACATAGAGAAAAAGGTGGAAACCTACTTCACAGTTGAAGTTGACCTACCCCTCAACCCCCAATTGGAAAATATTCTTGCTAACAATTACAACGAAGGGCCACCACATCCCTTGTATTTCACAATTCCAAATCAAACCCGGCATCCCNCACCACATCCCTTGTATTTCACAATTCCAAATCAAACCCGGCATCCCCTTATAAAACCCCAAATGAAGTCTATTCAACAAAACCCTCCAACTGACAATAGCGTAACTACTAGCACCCAATACCGTACTATCCAAATAAATGATACAACTGGCAGGGATCCCTCAAATATCTCTTCACCACAAGGAACGCCCAAAACACATCTGTTACCAGACGATACAGAAAACTAAGAAAATATTTTTCATGGCTGTTAACTAAACTCAAATAGGAGGTAAAAATTCTTTTCTCGATTAAATACAACAAAAAAAAGAAATATTTTTTTTACAAGTATAGCATAGTAAATTGTATAAGCAAGGGCATAGCAATAATCTAATACCACGTGCATGATCCACGTTAAACTAGAGGACACATGCTTGTGTGGTGTTGGGGATGATGTTGGATGTCAGAAGGCCTACATTATCCGCAATGCCATAGCAAGTAAGTTAAAGTTCTACAAGGCTTTTCGTTTACTGCATGATTTCTTAAATAGTTTTCGTCTATTTAAAACACTAGGATTCGAACCCAGGCGTAGAAACTATGATGATCTTTGCTAAACAGAAAAACAAACTCATAGTCACATTTGAATCATTAATCTCAAGTACCAAAGGGTATATTCAGACTAAAGATTTTATCGAGGCACTTACTACTTAAAAAAAATACTGGAGCGACAGAGCCCTGTTCGCGACAATGTCCAAGAAATAAATTAACCACTAACACGGGGTCGATCCAAAATTTCTCTGTTAGCTGTTGATCTTATGTGATATCCTATCCAAATGAAAAACAACTGCATATCAACAACATAATCAAACACTGAATTCTAGAATATCCTATCCTTCTATCTTTCATCTTCATCATAAGACATATTTAGTACATTATTATTACGGCATTGGAAATCTTGATAACCCGTTTAGACGATAGGTCAAAGTAAAACCCTATTCTAGAAATATCTCATTGTTATTATTATTGGCACGACAGCCAAACATATAAAACGCGGTATTAATTACCTAAATAATTAATAACCACTTCTCACGGTAAAACTAAAGAAGGGCTTTGGTGCAAATAGAAAATTAAAGTATTCCTTCAAAAAAAGTCAGCAAAAAAACAAGAGCCCCTAAAAATTGCTTTAATCATCTCCCATAAGCTAAATGAAAAAATAGCGTTAGGGCTTTTCAAAAAAAAATCATACTATTTACCTCAAATGTCATTAATCGCGTACACAGTTCAATTTACCCCATGTAAAGCGTTAATACGATAATAAATCACCGCCCGTAACTTCCAAACGCGTTCGAGAAACCGCAAAGATGTATGACAATTTAGTTGGTATATACGCATATTGTCCTCGAATTAAACTACTTTCCTTTTTCATTTTTTATTAACAATAAGAATAATTGACCTGTATACCGTTTTGTACTCTGAGCTACATAGATACCTTTAATGAACAGTCTTTTCACCTGAAAACAAAGATCATAGGAACGATTAACTTACAGTGCTAAAACGTTCATTAAATACCAAAGAAATAAAAACGCCAACTTCAGCAATAAGAAAAAAATTACCCCCGAGCAAATAAGAAGATTGGAAAATATCGTTTGGTCTCAAATATTGATATCTTCGATATATTTTTATTTATATATTGATATTTGATTATATTTTGATTATACGTTGGCGTGGTATAATCCAAAATACATGAAATAGTGTGCTAGTCAGTTTCGGAACTTAAATAAAAAAAGGAATAATTGCTAAAGAATCGGAAAAAAATCAATAGCCCTGAGCGTAAAAATGAATCAAAATGGTAGCAGTTAAAATACTGATTTTGGCCCGCAAATTTTGACCTAGAAAATTGCGATATAACCATTAACATAAGATAAGTCTGTAGATAGAGATAAAACCACGATGGCAGTACAACACTAAAACAAAAAAAAATAAATCCCAGAATTACGTAAAGCCTGGAAAAACCCGAAAAGAAATCCAAAGTTGACTCACATATCTTTTAAGTCAAATGTGATAATAACCTTGAATAAACCTATTTCAATAGTTTTTGCTTACAATCCATTTATCAGTTGAATGCTATATATATATAAACATTAAACAGGCAGTTTAGTGAAATAATTTTTCAGAAGCGTAGAAGCATAAAACCAATTAACGAAATCTTAAAATATCGTAACTTGCAGTCATAAATCAGGCAGTATAGATCCATCAAGATCTATACAAATTAAACTCGAAATATGAAAGCAACCTAGAACACAAAAAAAAGAATAAAGGAAGTAGGCATAATATTTAACGAACACATTAAAAGAATAAAGGAAGTAGGCATAACATTTAATGTACTTTAAATGTCCGCGATAACCAAAAAGATATGTAAACAAGCCATTAATTAATTTTTTTAATCCTGTACATACTTTGTTACAAAAAATAAATGTCCAGCTTAAGACGAAATTAGTCAAAACAGGTAGTTTGAAATTTCTCAAAACACAAGCCAGCAGGCAAATTCACCTGATTGGCTAGTCGCGAAGAGGTATACTCTTCACGATAAACATCAGCTGGAAGTTAGTTACATTTTTCCTAAATTAAGTAAAAAATGAATGATTCTGGAATTACCCGATAAAGAGCGAACAAAAAAAACCTGAATAAACAAAGAGACGCAAATAAGAAGTATTACTGTTTTGCGAATGCTAAGAGTGGGAGTAAATTATGATAATTAGTGAATGCACCAACCTTCTGAGCCGAATGTGGCACTTGATATGGCCATGGCCTACTTCAACAAATAGGAAACGTGACTTAGTCAATATGCTATCCATAAGAATCCCAATTTACTAAATATAGGCTATTTAGAAGTTCAAAACACTACGTAGTTATTAACGCACACATCAGTTTAAACTAAGGAAGACAAAAAACGAAGAAATAGTTTCTAATGTAATCGGACAAAGGTGGAAGCCGTAAATAGCCAAGACTTGTTGATTGGATGAATAGAATCACACTATCTGTGATGTGTTGTAACAAGGGCTTGAAGTTAAAATTTATTTCTTGTTCAAAAACACGTTTGAATAACCCTGAATTGGAAGATATAACAATAAAGCTTAATTCCCGAGAACTTTCTCTTCAAATCAAATCCCCGTAAAATACTAACCTAGCAAAAAAATGTATATAAATATATGTGTATATGATATTTAAAGTAAATACTAGTTTGTGCCTCAAGATCCTAATAATTTTAAAAATTTAAACAAAGATACCCCAAAACCATTTCAACGCTCCAAAAACATCAAACTCACAAAATATCGCGATGAAGTTAAAATAAAAATAACAAATAATATAGGTAATATGAACCCCCCCCCTGTTGTAGCGTGGTACCTTTTCTGCCACAAAACCAGAGTAGGCAAAGCGGACGAATTCCTTTCAAGGACGTGTTAACTCAAGCCACAAAAAAAGAATCAGCTTCAATTGTTTATGTAAAAGAGAAAAAAAATGTTAGAATTAAAATTTGTAGAACCCTCAGTTTCGTGTAAAAAAAAAAATTGGTCAACACTAAACAAGATGAAAATCCTAGCCACTCAGGCGACTTATATCGCCAAAATAATATAAAGTAATCAAATTTTATGCTTGGCGCCACGCACAAAAAAATGTGTAAACGTAACTATTAAAATTGAAAAGAAATATGAGTATTCTATAGGCTATGCCTAATGCCCCAATAAGCTGAATCTGACCCAAAAGAAGAAATAAAATTATTTATAAACGCCTGAATATTCCGCAAAATAAATGAACCTGCCAAATTACACAGTAAAACTCAACATAAAAACTTAAATAACATCGCGTTTAAGTACATGTACCCTTGCCACGTGGCACTCTCTATGCCACAGGAGCGGAATGGGTCGGCACAGTAGATATTGATTATATGAAAGGGGTAAAAATCCCAAACTAAGGACAACTTTTTTTTCTCGCATTCGAAGCCGAAATCCAACCCAACACCCCGATTTCTGTCTGTTCACCCCTAATATAGGAACACGATGTGCCCTACATAGCCAAGTAGAGCCATAATTACAATGTTATATGTTTACAACATATTAATACTTTCCTTTACAATATTGTGACACCGTTATCTAGATAGGTTTCTCTTACGCAATGATTTTAACTTCACAATAATACAAAACAATTAAGTTTGGTATATCGTGTTTTGCACAGTTTAATTTCTATATCTTTCAGTCGCATTTCCAATGACTTTACTGCAAAATGATTACAGCTTATCGTAACTTATTACGTTTAAATTGGGACTAAACTAACTCTAATTCACCAGTAAGCTCACTACAAACGTAAATATATCTTAATTTCATTTAGAGAATACAAGGTAATTTAATCTTAAAGCCTGACGCCGGGTTTAACAAATTTTTAGGTAATATCGCGTATGAATATAAGTACCTCTGCCACGTGGCACTGTATCTGCCTCTGAAGCAGAATAACGCGACACATTAAACATCAATGAAGTACTCTTTTGAACTGGAAAATTTAATCTCGACTAACAAGCCTTCGCATTCCACCAAATTTTTGGGCAATTCCGAAATAGCCTAAAATAGTTTAATCCTACATATCGAAAAAACATTTTCTTAATAGACATTAATCATTAGTTGAATCTAGCTTTTTCAAAAGTGTACTGCTTTTCTTTCTGTTGAGTTTAAGTTTGCATTTGTTTAACATTGGTGCGGGCGGGATCAACGGAAAATAAGACACTATAGTAGTTTCGACTGTAACCGTCACAACACTTTGGACAGAGAACTTAGCCGTCATTAAAAATTAACATAATCACGTGAACAGTCAAATGAAAAAAATACTAAGTTATGCCTTACGTAAAATATGCTATAATTCTTTCTTTAACAACTTAAGCTCGAAAACCCACTCAAAACTAAGTAAAAACAAACTTTTAGTTAAAAATCAGTAGGGACAACCCTCCCACTCCGGGAGGTAACAACATAAATTATTTTTTACTCTTCAGAAGTAATGAAAGCTCAACATGCATGGCGAAACCCTTCTACAAGCAATAAAGCAAAATATTCTGTAAAAGACCCAAGAAATACTCAGAAATCAACGCGGGATGACTTATTAAAAATAGCCATTGGAATTAAAGTGAGATTTGGGAAAATGGATGGACCCTCAGTCGTGTGAAGCTTTGGGCAGTACGGTGGAAGTGGTGTCTACTATTCCTCTTCCTCCTGATTGATCCCAAGCTCTCTATGAGAAACTACTACCCAGTTAGAAGATGTGAACGATGAATAGTAACGAGATATAAATTACAGTTAAATGAAACGACCCTACAAGATGGGGAGCCTTGGTCAAGGGTAGTGACCTGTGGTGCTTTATCTCATAGGTCATTGCTGTCTGGCAAAGGAATTCTCATGAAAAGATCAACTCATCTCCCTATGAAAAGTGACCTATAAGAATTACCCTACATTACCTCTACCATTAGAAGAATTATTTTAACAAAAAGGACCATACGGGAATCTGGAATAAAGATAGACAGGAAGTCCGATACATGGGGAATACCTATTCAGGGCTTAGGCACACGGTTGATTATTTTGTGGGCAGACACCCTGACAGAGTATTTCCTTAAAAAAACAACTAGTGCAGAATCAGGAACCCAAGAAGACTAATAAAAATTAAATACCATAAAATTATAAAAGCCAAGTAAACAGCTATAACCAACAGCAAACATCATCAAACTGAAAGTGCCTAACTAAATAAAAATAACCACTTAAAGGAATCTGCGAAAGAGATGGGCAGAGGAGCCTCAGTAGTGAGGGAGTTGCGTACCGGAAGTGGACACGAAGTTCTTCTTACTCTTTGGCTCAATTTTCGGTACAACAATTCTTTGACGAAGAACAAATTGTACCGAGAAAAAGAACGTAAAATACTAATAAAAATAAAATTCCATAAAATTAAAAAGGCCAAGTAAACAATTATAACTTATGATAAACATTATTAGATTAAAACGCATAGCTATTACGTAATCATTGTCATACCTTAAATTAATATAACGTAACATAATTATTTCGAAAACATATTATTACTATGTAATCATTTACTATGGAATCATTAATTAATGTTATATAATAACACATTTGCAGATACGGTACGTGAGTAACCGTCGACCACTGGTTAAGGGAAACACCGAAAAAAGCGACCATACGGTGCGTTGCTAGTATTAACCTAAAATCTCATAGAGTAAATTAAAAAAAACAATAACCATGATAAGATACCCGAGCAAGAAACAGTTAAGTAATCGTAGACTAGAAAATGTAACCTCATGGAAGCTCAAGAAAAGCCATAGCGCGGATAACATTAATGATTTATTAAAAGAATAGGGACTTATCAGAACAGTGGAAAATCTCGACTGTACAACACTACATTGTCTTCTGAAATCTCGAAGGATAATCTTGGAACAAAGAATGATCCTAAGATTAATGGCAACCTTAGCTCAATATAAGTTTAGTGCGCGTACAATGACGAGGACACTCAAACACACTAGACTAAGTGCCAACCTGGCGATCCGAATTTTAATACCAAGTGTCCCAACAACAAAATATAACTTATTGTCTGTTAATATCGCCGACAACATTTGATATAATCAAGACGATAACAACATAACTACAATTTGGCCCGTTAAATTTCTCTCCATACTAATAGACCAAGGACATATGCTAAAAGGTGGAAGCTTCCTTAAGGCCTTATACGTCAATTGTGTAAATAGCAAGTATCTAAATCCAATAAACCCCTCAACGGGATCCGCTAATTTTCAAATCACCGCAAGGGACTATAAAGATGTAAAGAAAATAACCCTGCATTTCTTCCAACAAGACGAAAATTTTGGAATAAAAATATTCCCCGGCTTGAATGTAATTGTACGCGAACAACTATGTTGTTATCAGTCGCACGTAAACTTAAGTTTTACCTGTGGCTGCTAGTCAAAAGCGAAGACGAATTGATTCACCCTCCACTGTGCAAAAGGGGAGTGGACATTACACTACGTGTTTGCGTTCAAATTGGATGAAGTTTTGAAAGGTGTCTATGAAAATATTGGTGAAGCGGGAAGTTTAAGTTCTCCCAAAACGCTTTCTAAAGCTGTCTCCTAAAGTTGTTAAACACTGCATCGGAATCACAGGCTTCGCAGCAAACAATATCGACAAACTAAAGCCTTTTTCCCTCT